>MU764674.1:86144-96721 GCA_026770625.1 Nicotiana glauca | reverse complement strand
GTGACGTGGTTCGAGATACGTTTTCACAACGTTGCAATTCTTTGTTAAAATAATAATAATAATAATATTAAAAGCTGTTAAAGGTTAAAATTTTCACATAAGTTAAAGCATGTTATAAATAAGATAAATAAGCCAAATATGACAGTTGAGCGACCGTGCTAGAACCAAGGAACTCGGGAATGCCTAACACCTTCTCCCGGGTTAACAGAATTCCTTACTTAGATTGCTGGTTCGCGGACTGTTAAATAGAGTCAAACCTTTCCTCGATTCGGGATTCAACTGGTGAATTGGGACACCATAAATCTCCCAAGTGGCGACTCTGAATATCTTAATAAACGAATCCCGTTTCGATAGTCCTTTAATTGGAAAAAACTCCCTTTACCACGCCCTTCGCGGGGTGCGGTAGCGGCGAAAGGAGGTGTGACAAATATTTCAAATTGGAATTTGATAGGTCATTTGAGCTCGGATTTGGGAGTTCTTGGTATGTATGGACTCTTGGCGAGATGAGGAATCCGGTAATGTAAGTTTTATAATTTTTCGAGAAGCGGACCCGGGGATCTGATTTTGCTAGTTTCGAAATTTTTAATATATTTCGATTGTTTTCGATTGGGTGTTGTAGCATAGGTATATTGTGATGTATTCGCTCTGTTTTTGGTTAGATTCGATGCGCGTAGAGGCCAATTTGAGTGGCAAAGGCGTCGTGAGCGAGGAATTTCACCGGTTCGAGGTAAGTAATGATTTTAAATGATGTCTTGAGGGTTTGAAACCCTGGAGTTGCACAACGTAGTGCTATGTTGAGATAAAACACGCATTTTATGACGAGCGCGAAGTCATTTACTATTGGAGATTGTGACTTGGTCCATCCCGGTTGATATTTTATCGCGTATTTGATAAAGACTTGATGTTTTTCACTATGATTTGGGCTTATTGCCATACTCGGGCTTCATGCCGACTATTTGAAATCCTTTGTAAATTTCCATCATTGTTTTTCCTCACTAATTGAAATATTATTTGAACTCAGTCCAACTGAATTATACTGTTTCATGAACTCAGCTACATTTATACTCAACTTGAGATTTAAATGATATTTTTAATGTTGTTTGAGCTGAGCACCATTGTTTTACTGATGCCCAAGGGGCTTTTGATTATTCTCTGGATTGATTGAGGCCGAGGGCCATATGTGAGGATATGTTGAGTGATGTGAGGAGGCTTCCAGGCCTCGGGTGTTATGTGAGGCGGCTTCCAGGCCTCGAGTGTTATTGAGGAGGCTTTCGGGCCTCGAGTGTGATGTGTGAAGGCTTTAAGGCCTTATGATATAGCGCTTGGGCTGTAGGATCCCCTCCGGAGTCTGTAGATACCCCCAGTGAGCGCAGGGTACACATGTGAGTTGGGAGTGGGGCCGAGAGGCCGATGTTGTGTTTTGTGAGTTGGGAGTGAGCCCGAGAGGCTGATGTTGTGTTTTGTGAGTTAGGAGTGAGCCCGAGAGGCAGATGTTGTGTGTTGGTGAGTTGGGAGTGAGCCTGTGGGGCTGATGCTATACTGTATTGAAAATTTGATATTGAGCCCGAGGGGCAATTTTCTGATTATTTCTTACTTGTTGAAATTAAGCGTCTTCAATGTTTTTTTAAAAGAGAATCATCTGCTAGTTCACAGTTTTATTGCGTAACTGATTTTACTGCTTGAGATAGCGTTATTTGTTCCTTTATGATATTTCATGCTTTCAGTCATTATTTATTTTTATTACTCACTGAGTTGGAGTACTCACTTTACTCCCTGCACCTCGTGTGCAGATGCAAGTAATTGTTCACCCGGTAGCGGGTTTTGAGCTGATTGAAGGTATTGCTATAGTAGCTGAGCAAGGTGACCGCCAGCATTTGCGGCACCAGACTTATCTTTTGGATTCCAGATTTCCTTTTATATGTATTTGGCCCTGTAGTTGTGTTCCTACTTCTTAGATGCTCGTGGCTTGTGACACCCCGGTCGGGCTGTGAGGGGTTGTATATATTGTTAACAAAAATGTCATTTAGGCGTATTTTGCTATTCATTATGTTAATTATTTTAATAAGAGGTTAATTGGGTTACTTGGCTGACCTTGTCTTCACGAGAGGTGCCATCACGACCGGGTTGGGAATTGGGTCGTGACAACGTGATTTCAATTCTATTGCCTGCTATCTCATCCTTGCTTTAGGGTTTGCTCAAAAGACCCCCTAATTCTATCAGACTAACTTTGAGTCTCTGAACTAAGTTTGAACATCTTTGTTTTCATACAATTTTGAATTTTTGCTGAACTCTCCTATACTGGAATTTCTACTGATTTTATGACAAGTTTCTTTCATGCATAACGTGTCTGTGTGCTTTTTATATGCGGTGAGTCCCCTTTTAAAAGGATTTTCGAACTTGTGATTGATTTGGAATTCCTTTTAAATAGGTCGAATTGATTGTTTGCTAATTTTCCTTAAGTTAAAATTTTTTCCAACTTCTGACTTGCTTCCTTCATAACAAATCTTTGACCACTTATTTACTGGCTGTTAATTGATTCCCTTGCCTTATTTGCACTAACCGTGTATTTCAAAAAACTTGTCCTTAAATAAACTTTATGTATTTTCTCTCAATCGCATGCTTTACACAAAGGGTTCATTAATTTCTTTCATTAAATTGGCTTATGCCCGTTTGAACCTGGATCCTTTAATTAAAGGGAGCTTTGTGTAATTTATTGGCAATCATGTCACGCCCCAAATTCGAGGGACATGACCGGTGCTCGATCGGGTAGCCCCAGCCGAGCGGACCTGGGTGCCTTTCCTATCCCACGCGTACCCCGTATTTTTCATTATCCATTAATCAAAGGAAATAATCGCTTATAATTAAAATACCATTTTTACAAAACACATATAGTCACTAAATGAGGTTTACAACTTTCATCACCCAATATACAAAATACATATTTACATAAGTTCGCAACCTACATTTACTGTCTACGGAGCCATTAAAAGTACAACAGGATAATACAGTATTTGCCGGAAATAAGGCTTCGGCTATACCTTACACAAAATCAAAATAAAACCCCGAAAACAAGCGGCCTGAGTCACACAGGGCCCCGAGAGGAGCGGGGCTCACAAAACAAAGTGCCCCCGGCAAAAAGGGATGTCAGTACATTTAAATTGTACTGATATGTATAACAAACCTTACCCTGAGTAACCACAAGCCATACACAAGTAATAAACAATAGAAGAAAGCAACAATTGAGTACACACAAGGAAAACAATCACGACAAACAAGTTAACAAACTCTCCTTTCCCCATCATCATTTCCATATTTTCAATTTCACAACGTTCTCATATTTCATTTCAATAGTGATATCGATCACTTTTCACACTTATTACCTCGGCCACCCTTATCACCACAACCCACACCTTATTACTTCGTGTTGCGGCACGCAACCCGATCCTGCTGAGCAATCACAATTCACAAACAATACCACAACAATAATAATTTACAAGGATAACCACAATAAGTTTTAAGAACAACAACCACAAATCCCAATAACAACAGCAACACAACTCACAAAAGGTTTAGATGACTATCCATACCATTTCCATCTTTTCCAACAGCCTGTTATACCATTTAGATCACAATAATAGTTTTCCACGACTAACCACAAGAGATGTTATCACAATTATTTCAATTTAACTAATTACGATTCCTCTCTATCATTTATACCACAGTCCTTGTCACATAACACATTCGCAATCACAACTTAGTTTATTGACATTTACTTGCACAATCATATCAGATGTCTTAACCAACAACGCATAAGGAACAATATTTACATGAATTCATAAATAGTTCACACAAGTAAACACATCCTGCTCACAAGAGTTTAACTTCACAACTAATTCATGGAGATATCACATACCAAGTATTCGGACACCAAACAAGGCGATTTTACAAATGTTAAAATTAGCCATACATACCTGAAGCTGGATTCCTTTCTAATTACTACTTCCAATTCACCAAAATATCTAGCAATGTCAATATAGTGCACAAATTAATACACATAACTTAGAATTGGAGTTCACAATTGCTACTCAAACTCATTTAGGTTATCAACCCCTCTTTGAATACTCCTTTACCCCTACCCAATTCCTCCTACTAGATTTTAGGTTTTTAATAGACAAGCATGCATGATTTAAACCGTTATTTTAAGGACTAATGCATGAGACTCCCCCTCTTAGTTTAAACCAGAAATTCAATAGGAGAAGTTAGGGATTTTACATGTAAGGAAAGGGGGTATGAGGATAAGCTTGAAATTTTCCGGCCCGGATGGTTTTGAAATATCAAATTTTGGAGAAGATGACTTTCTCTCTCAAGACCCTCTCTTCCTCTCTCTTAATTTGTTCAGCAAGATTGTTAAAATGAGGGGGTTGAGGTGTTTTATTAAAAAGGGGTCGGGTTTTAAAATTTAGAAAAATAGAAGCCCGAGCAAAATCTGCGGTCGCATTCTGCGATCGCAGAATCAAAATGCAGTCCGCAGATTGG
This sequence comes from Nicotiana glauca, assembly GCA_026770625.1. Lineage (NCBI taxonomy): Eukaryota > Viridiplantae > Streptophyta > Magnoliopsida > Solanales > Solanaceae > Nicotiana > Nicotiana glauca. The sequence continues at coordinate 92,185 of MU764674.1, read as the reverse complement.
ATTGCAGAAATGCACCCAAAACTCTGAAGGTCTGCCTGGGTCTGCGACAGGAATGCGGTCTGCATTCCTATTATGTGGTCGCATTTTGCACCGCAGAATTGACCTCCACAAATCCTTGAGGAATTTATGCTACGATTATGCGGTCCGCATATTAATTATGTGATGGCATAATGGACCGAATTTTCAACATCAATTTTGAAAATTCTTCTACTTCACTCTGCAACAAAAATGTGGTTCGCATAGCTGATCTGCGACCGCATTCTGGACTGCAGAATGACAATTTTCTGGAAAAATCGATTCTTTTGATTTTTAAGTGCAAAATCAATAAAAAGGGTCCGAACCGCGGCGAGCTTGCGAGCCGCAAAGAATTATACACATTCCTAACACATATTCGGACCTTGGCACTTACGAGCTAATAGGTTTTGAGCACGAGATTTTACGGGGGCTCCCCACTTAAAATCATTCGTCCTCGAATGAGGATTTTTGAAAATCAGTTGGTTTTAAAAGAATGATATGCAGACTCTCAAAATTTTCGCTAACTCCCATATTTTTTTTGAAAATTTTCGCCAGAGTTTCCTTTGTATTATGGACATATCTACCTAACAGAGGGCCCCGAAACACAAATTCCAAACACCATAACAGGATTACAACCATCCCTACAACTGTCATACAATTTCCTACCTTAACAATTGCACACATTTGATCACTTGATACATTTTTCTTATGAATCAGTTATCTCAATGAGTTCCACATAGTCTAACAATTTCAACATACTACAAGCATACAAGTAGTTTGTTACCAACTTATACAACCATTAATTGATTACTTATCACAAGAGTCTTTGTCAAACTTTCATTTTCCAAACAGATGTTCACATGACTTAAAACAATCACAGAACCTATAAGTCTTGCACAACTAGATGAACTTCACTAGTATTAGGAAGGAAACAACTCGGACACAATGATAGTTGTTTTAGAGATAGAAAGGTCAGATAATTTCTTCTAAACTTGATCAAATAGATGGGGATGTTTCTCTTTCATTTCCTTCTCTGCTTCCCACGTAGCTTCCTCAACCCGTTGACTCCGCCACAACACTTTGACTGAGGCCACTTCCTTATTTCTCAACTTACGCATTTGTCTATCAAGAATGGCAACCGGAACCTCTTCATACGATAACTCTTCATTAACCTCGATAGTCTCGACTGGCACGATGGTGGATGGATCTCCAACCACTTTTTTCAACATGGACACGTGGAACACAGGGTGCACTAATGACATTTCGGGAGGCAATTCCAACCTATAGGCCATCCGCCCTATCCTTTGAACGATTCGATACGGCCCGACATACCTAGGACTCAACTTGCCTTTCTTCCCGAAGCGCATGATTCCCTTCATAGGGGATACCCTCAAGAACACCCTATCATTAACTTGAAATTCCTATTCCCTCCGACGAACGTCCGCATAATATTTTTGGTGACTCTGAGCAGCTTTCATCCATTCCTGAATGACTTTAACTTTCTCCATAGCCCGGCGTACAAGATCTTGCCCAATCAGTTCTGCTTCACCCACTTCGAACCACCCAATCGGAGACCTACACCTTCTTCCGTATAATGCCTCAAATGGGGCTATCTGAATGATAGCATAAAAGTTGTTATTGTAAGCAAATTCTATAAGGGGCAGGTGATCATCCCAATTACCTTTGAATTCCAAGACACAAACCCGCAATATATCTTCAAGCGTCTGAATAGTTCGCTCTGTTTGACTATCGGTCTGCGGATGGAAAGTCGTGCTGAGATTCACCTGGGTACCCAAACCTTGCTGAAATGTCTTCCAAAACTTGGCTGTGAACTGAGCCCCTCGATCCAAAATAATAGAGAGCGGAGTACCATGAAGCCTCACTATTTCCTTGATGTACAACCGAGCATACTGTTATGCGGTATCGGTGGACTTAACTGGTAAGAAGTGAGCTGATTTGGTGAGTCGATCCACTATCACCCAAATTGAGTCGAACTTTCACTCAGTGCGAGGTAATCCTACCACGAAATCCATGTTAATCATCTCCCACTTCCACATTGGTATTTCCATAAGCTGAGTGAGCCCACCGGGTCGCTGATACTCGGCCTTCACTTGCTGACAGCTCGGACACTTAGATACAAAGTCTGCCACACCCCTCTTCATATCGTTCCACCAATAAATTTCCTTGAGATCGTGTTACATTTTCATAGAACCCGGGTGCACCGAATACCTGGAATGATGAGCCTCTGCCATTACTCTCTCCCGAAGGTTATCCACATCTGGAACACATAGCCTCCCTTAACATCGTAGCACATCATCATTGTCGTCGAGTGAAAATGCCAAAGTTTTGTTGTTCAGAACTGCCTCTTTCATCTGTGCCAATGCTGGATCGATGAATTGTTTTTCCTTGGCTTCCCCTACAAGCGATGATTATGATCTATTACGCACCATAACTTCCTCCTCATTTGGGGTCGAAATGCAAACCCCAAGACTGGCCAACTGATAGACCTCCTGAGCTAGGAGCCTCTGATCCGCCCCCAAGTGAGCCAAACTACCCATGGATTTTCGACTGAGGGCGTCGGCCACAAAATTCACCTTACTCGGATGGTATAAGATGTTTATATCATAATCCTTAAGCAATTCGAACCACCACCGCTGCCTCAAATTTAACTCCTTCTGTTTGAACAAATATTGGAGACTCTTGTGGTCTGAGAACACGTCCACATGGACCCCATAAAGGTAATGCTGCCATATTTTCAAGGAAAATACAACTACTGCAAGATCCAAATCATGCGTCGGGTAATTCTTCTCATGATTCTTGAGTTTCCTTGAAGCATACGTTATAACCTTCCCACGCTGCATCAATACACACCCCAAACCAACCCTGAAAGCATCGCAATAGACCACAAATTCTTTCGTGCCTTTCAGCAAGGCTAATATCGGTGCCGAGGTCAACCTTGACTTCAATTCCTGAAAACTTCTCTTACAAGTGTCAGACCATTGGAACTTAACTACTTTCTGCATCAATTTAGTCAATGGGGAGGCGAGGGTAGAGAATCCCTCTACAAACCTCCGGTAGTACACAGCTAAACCCAAGAAGCTATGAACCTCCGTCGGGGTCGTGGGTCTAGGCCAATCCTTTACCGCTACAATCTTCTGGGGGTCCACCTGAATCCCTTCACTGGAAACAACATGACCCAGGAAAGTGACGGACTCCAACAAAAATTCACATTTTGAGAATTTAGCGTACAATTGGTGCTGATGAAGAGTCTGCAAAACTGCCATAAGGTGATAGGCATGATCCTCCCCACTTCACGAATAAACTAGGATGTCGTCAATGAAAACAACCACGAAGGAGTCTGGAAATGGCTTGAAGACCCGATTCATAAGATCCATAAAAGCTGTCGGGGCGTTGTTTAGCCCAAAAGACATGACCAAGAATTCAAAGTGACCATAGCGAGTTCTGAAAGCGGTCTTGGGAATATCCTGCTCCTTAATCTTCAATTGGTGATATCCTGACCGTAGATCAATTTTGGAGAAGAATCTCGCACCTTGCAATTGGTCGAACAAATTTTGGAGAATAATCTCATGCGGCTGCTCTGCTAGTAACTGTTCAGAGATAGTGGTGCGCTTGCTGAGGATGGATCATATGACTGGGACGGCCCTGACGACCCTCTCCCCTAAGTTGATCTCCCTGAGTGGCCCGCTGATCGGGCCCTGTTGCTATTCTACCTTTCCACCCGAATCTTCAATTTCCTAGCCTCTGTGGCCTGAGCGAATCCCACAATCTTTCCATAGTTTATGTCCGAGTGTAAGGCCGCTGTAGTAGCCTCATTCACTACCAAGGGACTAAGGCCCTGAACAAATCGCCGAACTCTAGCTGCCATGGTCGACACTAACTGAGGAGCATACTTGGACAACCTCATGAACTCCATGTGGTACTCCCAAACACTCATGCTGCCCTGCTCGAGGGTCTCAAACTCAGTGGCACAGGCTGCTATTGTCTTAGTAGGCAAGAACTGGTCCATGAACGCATCTACAAACTCATCCCATCTTGTCGGAGGTCCTCCCTCCCCACGGGAGTCCTCCCACATCTCGAACCATGAATACGCTGCTTCCTTCAACCTGTATGATGCCAACTCAACTCCCTCTGTCTCTGAAGCATTCATCACTCAGAGGGTCTTATATATTTCATCAAGGAATTCCTACGGATCGGCCTCTGGATTTGTGCCTGAGAATTCTGGAGGGGCTAGCCGCAAAAAATGGTTAACTCTGGAACTGGCTGAACCTCCCAGTCCGCTAGAGGATGTAGGGGCATCATGGGATCTCTGGGCCTGAGCGGATACTAACTGGGTCAACATGCGGATGGCTCCTCTAAGGTCCCCATCAGAAGCCTCGGGACCAGGAGTTGGGATGGTGCCAGAATCAGGAATATCAGCGTGAGGGATGGCGGCACCCTCTGTCGCTGCAGGAATGGGAACATGCTGGTCTGGGACAGACGTGCCAGGTAGGTTCAAGGCCGGGGAGTCACTCTCACCCACGACATCAGGTAGAAGATTCATGGCCTCACTTGTGGCATTGGCCCCAAGGCTGAGTCTAGCTCTCGTCTTAGGTGCCATTACTGAAAAAGTTCGAAACAAAGCACGAGTTAGATATAGATACTTTCACATTTCACTTCACCGCACGATACGGAATAACAAGGAAGTGGGAAAATTTCCTAAATGTCCATGCAGCCCCCCACTTATAGATGTGGTCGACTTCACATCGATAAGTAGGGCTCTACTAGACACGGCTCTGAGATATCCTGGGACTCCTTTAAAACCTTACGCTCTGATACCAAGTTTGTCATGACCCAAATTCGAGGGACATGACCGACGCCCGACCGGGTAGCCCCAGCTGAGTGGACCTGGGTGCCTTTCCTATCCCATACGTACCCCGTATTTTTCATTATCAATTAATCAAAGGGAATAGTCACTTATAATTAAAACACTATTTTTACAAAACTCACATAATCACTTAATGAGGTTTACAACTTTCATCGCCCAATATACAAAATACATATTTACATAAGTTCGCAACCCACATTTACTGTCTACGGAGCCTCTAAAAGTACAACAGGATAATACAGTATTTGCCGGTAAGAAGGCTTCGGCTATACCTTACACAAAATCAAAATAAAACTCCGGACACAAGCGGCCTGAGCCACACAGGGCCCCGAAAGGAGTGGGGCTCACAAAAAGAAGCTGATGGAAGATGAAATGAGGAGCTACGATCGGTGGGCAGGAGTGCCTGCTGCGGATCCACCTACAATCATAACACGAATGTAGCGCCCCCGGCAAAAAGGGATGTCAGTACATTTGAATTGTACTGGTATGTATAACAAACCTTACCCTGAGTAACCTCAAGCCATACACAAGTAATAAACGATAGAAGACAGCAACAATTGAGTACATACAAGGAAAACAATCACGGCAAACAAGTTAACAAACTCTCCTTTCCCCATCATCATTTCCACATTTTCAATTTCACAACGTTCTCATATTTTATTTCAATAGTGATTTCGATCACTTTCTAACCTTACTACCTCAGCCACCCTTATCACCACAACCCACACCTTATTACTTTGTGTTGCGGCGCGCAACCCGATCCCACCGAGCAATCACAATTCACAAACAATACCACAACAATAATAATTTACATGGATAACCACAACAAATTTTAAGAACAACAACCACAAATCCCAATAACAACAGCAACACAACTCGCTAAAGGTTTAGGTGACTATCCATACCATTTCCATCTTTTTCAACAGCCCGTTATACCATTTAGATCATAACAATAGTTTTCCACGACTAACCACAAGGGATGTTATCACAGTTATTTCAATTTCACCAAATACGATTCATCTCTATCATTTATTCCACTGTCCTTGCCACATAACACATTCGCAATCACAACTTAGTTTATTGCCATTTACTTGCACAATCATATCGAATGTCTTAACCAACAACGCATAAGGCACAATAT
>MU764674.1:0-85495 GCA_026770625.1 Nicotiana glauca | reverse complement strand
CCCCCCTCTTAGTTTAAACCATAAATTCAATGGGAGAAGTTAGGGATTTTACCTGTAAGGAAAGGGGGTATGAGGATAAGCTTGAAATTTCCCGGCCCGGATGGTTTTGAAGAACCAAATTTTGGAGAAGATGACTTTCTCTCTCAGACCCTCTCTTCCTCTCTCTTAATTTGTTCAGCAAGATTGTTAAAATGAGGGGGTTGAGGTATTTTATTAAAAAGAGGTCGGATTTTAAAATTTAGAAAAATAGAAGCCCGAGCAAAATCTACGGTCGCATTCTGCGATCGCAGAATCCAAATGCGGTCCGCAGATTGGACCGCAGAAATGCACCCAAAACTCTGAAGGTCTGCCTGGGTCTGCGACAGGAATGTGGTTCGCATTCCTGTTATGCGGTCACTTTTTGCACCGCAGAATTGACCTCCACAAATTGTTGAGGAATTTATACGAGGATTATACGGTGCGCATATTGATTATGCGATCGCATAATGGACCGCGTTTTCAACATCAATTTTCAAAATTCTTATGCTTCACTCTGCGGCAGAAATGCAGTCCGCATAGCTGATCTGTGACCGCATTCTGGATCGTAGAATGATAATTTTCCGAAAAAATCAATTCTTTTGAATTTTAAGTGCAAAATCAGTAAAAAGGGTCCGAACCGCAGCGAGCTTGCGAGCCACGAAGAATTTTACCCATTCCTAACATATATTCGGACCTTGGGACTTACGAGCTACTAGGTTTTGAGCATGAAATTTTACGGGGCCTTACAAATCAGTTTTTTAAATATTTTCTTACCTTATTTCTGCCTGCCTTCTTCACTATAAATACATGACCCTTTCTTTTTTCAAAACACAATTTTCTAACAATCACACACTTCAGACTTCACAACTTCATAATCTTTTCTGAGCTCACACTTATAGTATTCTACCTTCCTGTCTGCACTTTGACTTTTACAAGGCTACTGCTTTTCCTACTTGTTTTTTTTGAAACTGGTATGTCCTAATTTAAACTTCAGCATCTTCAAAATGTTCTTACTTATAACTTTCTGTATCTATGTCTACTTTCTACTGCTGTAGAGTTAAATATTTGAATAGCATGTTGATTTCTTTTGGTCTTTGTTTCTGCTGTGAATACCTACTCCCTATTTCCCTTTATGTGCTTTGGATTATAGTTTAAAAAAATGACAATATACAATGTTATTGTCCATGGTTTGAACTGGATCCCTAAGAGGATCATAACCTCTGAAACAATGTGTTCTAATAGGCTTGTGAGGCGTTCCAGCATTTCCCATTGCTGGGTATGCCCACTAGCCTATCCTTTCCCCTCTACATCTTCCCATTTCCTATACCCCTATGTGTATCTGTGTGTACTGTTTCCCTTTTCCCTTTTCCTTCTTGGAATTCTGCACTTGCACTCTCCCTCTTAGTTCCTAAGTTCTACCCCCCTCTTGTGAGCCTTGCCTTGGGACCTTGAGTTCCTTCTGAACTTGGACACCTGAGGGCTGGCCCTTCCACACAGCACTTTGGTTTAATACGGTGATACATTTGGGTGTAAGAACTGCCCGGAGTTCTTAAGAAGCTCTTATGGAACTCTGACATGCCCAAGTGATAGAAAGGCTTTGAACATTTATCTTTGGAGTTGGTTTATTTCATACTTTAGACTGGAAGTCTGAATCAAGCTCTCCTTGGTTGTAATTTTCAATTTATTATGTATTTTCTTTACTTTATTTTCTTGGGACTGTAATAACTTTGTAATAAACTTTTGGGTATGATTGGTGAAAAGGGAGGGGTAACCATGCATGTATATGGGTAGATAACCCGCCTATAAGAATTTCTGTATTCTTCATATAGTTACCATGTCTATAAGAATTTCTGCATTTTTCATATTGTTACCATGCCTATAAGACTTCTGCATTCTTATTTAGCTACCATGTCTATAAGATTTCTACATTTCATTTAGCTACCATATCTGTAAGAACTTCTGCATCTCAATTAGATGCTATGACTATAGGGATCCTGCACTTGCATTATGTCTATAGCTTCTGCACACGCACGTAGAAAATATGCCTATAGGTCTTTTCTGATTATTGCATACCCGTTTTTCACTAGACAAACTTGTCTATAGGTCCTAATAACAAAGATGTAATCAGATATCATGTAACGCTTAGATATCATGTTATAGGATTTTTACACTTCCCTATGTCTATAACAGTTTTTTTAAAGGTCAACAAACACAAAGAGATCATGCTTATAGGGTTTCTAAGTCAAATCTGAATCGCTTCATTCATTGGTAAGTTTAAAAACTAGCAGTAATAACGTAGTAGAACTTGTGCTCGTTTTTTTTAGCTGGAAACTTTCTTCATACCTGAATCGATATGTAATCAGTTCACACTCTTATTTCTGAAATATGTAAATATCATGCCTATAGGTTTTCATCTATCACTTAGGCATGCCTTATGATAACTTATAAACTGAATCAGATTTTATTAACTACAACCAGCAGGCATGCCTGATTCGGGTTTCTTCCCTGAACTATGTAATAAATCAGTCCGCCTCAACCTCTTCATGTTTTAATTAGAACTTAATTAGTACGTGTAAGACATGCTAAACTATATGCTTTTCTTTGATCAAAGGATGTCTGTTTCAGCCTTATTTGTTTATATGTTTTCCCCATACTTGTTATATGTGTTCTTGTTTGTTGCCTTAGTATTTTTACCTTTGAAACTATTAAAGCTCAACATCCCTCCCCTTTAGGATTAGTAGTCCTAAATGCCTCCGGGACTAATATGATTGGGGCGGGTAATAATATGCAATAAGAAAACAAGATTATTCTGTGCTTTAATACCTTAACATTGTCGGAAATGGTAGATATGGAGATGATGACCACGCGATAACACCACGTGTATAAGTGGTTACCGAGTGTTGTATAGAGTGATCCATATTATTTATAAACCTAGGACCCCCCCTTACTTGTTTATTTTATTGTTTATTTTTCAAATTGCAAACTGTTTTCTTCCTCAAAATTCAGCTTTCCTTCCGTTTCTTTTAACTTCATCAAATTTGTAACCATTATGTGAAATCTCCTCTTATTTGAAAATCTTACTTGCTTACATGTTATTTGTACTTAAAGTCACAAATATAGCTTGGCCGGGAACCAAACTAGTTGATTCTGAGGTGTGCCTAACACCTTCCCCTCTGAATAATTTCAAGCCCATACCCTATCTCTGGTTATCCAAACAAAAACCCTTCTTAGTGTCCTAATACACTTTAATAATTAGGTGGCGACTCTTTAATTCTCTTAAACCCAATTTCCAAAAGGGAACAAGTTGTCCTCCCAAATGTCTTAAACCCGATTTCGCAACAAAAAGGGTCGCCACATCTGCCTTTTTTGCGATCGCGGAAGAGACCTCGCGATCGTGAAGGCAAACAGTCCAGGCCCAGGATGTTTACCCATTGCAAATGCACAGGACCCTTGCGAACGTGAACGCTTGCTTGGCCTACCCTACGCGAACGAGAGGGCTTCTTCGTGAATGTGAAGAATAAATAGCACCCATCCAGCTTAGCCTCTTCTACGAGAACGGGAGCCAGGCTACACGAACACGATGCCTAGAGGACCTAGGCCTTCGCAAACGCGAAGGGAAAAATCTTCATAGCCCACAGTACCCCCAGATCCTTCATAGCAAACATGAGGGTCAGACCGCGTTCGCGAAGAAGAAAACTAGAAGCAGAAATCTGCTGTACATCAACTCAACTCCGGGCAGTCTAAAAGGCACTCGAGCCCCTTGAGACCCCATTCAACTACTCTAAAAAGTCTATAAACATAATACGGATTTGATCGAGCTCTCGAACGCGTAAAACAACAAAAAAACCAAGAATCACCCCCAAAACCAAATTGAATCAAACTTTGAAATTCAAGTTTCTAAATCGCTCGAAACGCATTGAATCATACTTAGTCTACTCGGATTGATACCAAATTTTGTGTGCAAGTCTTAAATGACATTATAAACTATTCTTGGGACCTTGATATCCCCAAAACCTATTCTAAGGCAAATTTCAAAAACTTCAATAACCTTCACGAACCAACTTTCACTATAAGGCGCCAAAACTCTCCCTGGTCACCCAAAAATTGATACGGACATACGCCCAAGTCAAAAATCATCATAAGAACCTACTGGAACCATCAAATCCCGATTCTAGGTTCGTTTATTAAAAATGTTGACCGAAGTCAAACTTGGCCTTTTAAGCCAACCTTAAGGAATCAAGTGTTCCGATTTCAACCGAAACTCTTCCAAATCCCGAAAAAACTTTCCCTGCAAGTTATAAATCAGTAAAGCAAGTATGGGAAGTCTCATTTGGGGAAACAAGGTTCTAGCAAGTAAAATGATTGGTCTGGTCGTTACATGTTACGATGTATATTTTTATGTACTGCATTTATATTAATACTCATATATTCCATAGGGGGTACCGACCAGATATGAATTTTACAAATTATGAACCAACAGCGAGTTAGAATATGCCTAGTTTTGGGATGTTGGATCATGGTAGTCCCTCCGGGAGTCCACATCAACAAGATAATGTGAATCATAGGCTATCAACACATTATAATTTATAAGTGAATATATAAAGTTATATGTATTGGTTGGACCAATTTTAGTAACTTATTATTTTTTTGGTTGTGCAATGAAAACAAGCAACTTGATGGTCATGTCCTCACTCAATAGCCCAAAGACAACGTATTTACCTGGGATTTAGTAGATGCGTAGAGTCAGGATGAAAATAGTGATTATAAAAATAATGATGATGAGTCTTGAGATGACACATCCTTCCCTCATGAGGTTCAAGATAAGGAGGAAGCGAATGCTGAACCCGATTTGATGAGGGAGCATGTTCCACCTCCCGTTAGAACAAAAGTGTACGAGTTTCATGTGTCGTTTCATTCAACGAATATTCCCTAACTTGATCATTTTCCAAGTATACTAGATGTGGATGCCCTCACACGGGATATTGACAAAATTCAGACATCAATGTAGGATGAATCTAGACCAACGATGTTGTCAAAGGGTATTTTTTTTCTTGATAATGGGTGCCTAATTAGATCGGTGAAAATGTATAGCGTAAAAGAGCCCCGTAAGGTGATGGTGTGGGAGTCATCTTCGGATGTATACGAGGACATTTTTCATATATGGTTTAAGGGTTATAATTGGATGTTGCGTGCGAGGAAGAAGAAAACAAATATGTGGGTTGTGGGTAAATACATTGGGACCCACAGTTGTTAAATAGACACATTCGTTGGGAATCACTTTAACTTGGATGTTGACTTGATTTCTCTTGTCTTGATTCCACACATTGAAGCCTCCATAATTTATAAGAACAAAGAGTATATTACATCTGTCCACCAGGAATATGGGTGTACCATTATCAAAAGAAAGGCATTTCTCGGGCGAAAAAGTGCGTTTGAAATTGTTTATAGTGACAAGGATGAGTCATTTTCATCTCTACATAGGTACATGGTCACATTGCGACACTTTAACCCCGGGACTATTGTTAAATATAAGCTTGAACGGATTCCAGGAATACTAGCATATATATTCAGATTTGTGTTCTGGGCATTCAAACCGGCAATTGATGGTTTTGTGCATTGCCGGGCGGTAATATCCATAGACACCACTCATGTCTATGGAAAGTAAGATAATAAGCTATTGATCGTCGTTGTAGTAGATGCTAATGGATAAATATTTCCCCTAGCTTTTTCTATTTCTGACAATGATATCCAAAAGACGTGGACGTTATTTTTGAACTACTTGAAGGAGCATGTTGTGAAATAACGTTTCGGTATTTTTCTAATATCTGATTGGCATGGCAGTATTTTAAGTTCTGTACAACATTTTCCTGAATGGAAGGAACCATATGCATACCACTGTTACTCTATGAGGCACCTGAAGGCCAATTTCCATAAGGCACATCCCAAAAAGGACTTGTGATTTAATGCGGATGACTGCAATTGATCACCAGGAATGAAAATTCAGGAGGCACATGGAATCGATCAAGCAGGAAGACGAAAGCTCTTATCACTGATTGATGCGACATGAGCTTGACAAGTGGACATTACAAGCGGATGGTGGCAGACGATGGGGAACCCCGACTACAAATGTGTCAGAGTCTTTCAAGGGGTTATTAAAGTCTGCACGTGGATTTCCTTTCACTGTCATGGTGCATGTCACGACCCCAAACTAGACCCGGTCGTGATGGAGCCTCGTATTAAGACAAGGCCAACTGTCATAATTCCTAAATTCAGTTTTAACAGTTTAATAAGTCAATTAAGTTATTTATAAGGATAAATCCAGAACAAGTACAGATTTAGCAAAATAAAACAAGTGTCGAAACAAATATAACCTGACATCAAGGTGTCACAAGTCACGAGCATCTACTAGGGTCTAAATACAAATGACAAAGTGTAAAATGTAGTAAATACAGATTAATGAAATAAAGAGGGAGAAAAGCAGTTCTGTGAATGCTGGCAGCTACCTTACCAAACTCCGATGACTCTGCCTCTGATCAACCAATACTCGCTACCGGGTTCAAAAATACCTAAATATGCACACAAGGTGCAGGGAGTAAAGTGACTACTCCGACTCAGTGATTAATAATCATAACTAAAGACTGAGTAATAAGAAATCACAAAGAGTGAATCATCATGTTTTATAGAAGTAGTACACAATTAGTAAGAAAGCAATGAAGTTGTAAAATCTCTTTAAGAATCTTAGCTTAGTTTAAATTTCTTTGAAAATGACTTTTTCAATAGTTACGCAACTGAATGCAAAGCAATTAGTGCAAATAGGGATAGAAAATCTGCCCCTGAGGCACAAATACACAATTAAACAGGTAAATGATAGGCAAGTAAGAAAGATAAGCATATAAGGTTTGCCCCTCGGGCACAATGTCCATGTATGTGGTAAAATCAGATGACTTGATTTTCTACTATCAAGGTGTTTTAGAAGCTTTCCTCGGGACCCCGAGGATGGAAGGCCTCGGTCCAGTTCTTAGTTTTGGGGATCGTTGGAGCCCGAATCAATTAGGGGAAGGTCTAAGGTCAGAATGGAGGAAGAAGTTTCCTAGGCGCATGACTATATCTGACAGGTCTAGTCTATTTGTAACCTACTAAGATGATGAGCGATAGGTCATCCCATCTTTCCACTCCGATAAATAATATATGCACATTTTACTGAGTCCCCTTGCCTATATAAGGGGGGCTCGCCCCACCTTGTAAGGGACTGATGTTGCTCCACTTCTCCAATAAGAAATAATATCTCTCTCTCTCTCTTTCTGCTAAGTTAACTGTGATCTTCGACCGCGAGGTTGCCCTAGAATTTTATTGTTCTTCGCCATTTAGCTCAAGATTGACGGTATAAAACCTTGTAATCATATACTTATCTGTTATCCCTTCCCCGATCACCCTCGATAAGATTATCTTCGATAGACCCGAGGTTGGCTCGAGGCCTGGCCCCGAGGTATCTACTGGCTTGTCCTAAGCCCGGAAATGCTCCTTATCGGTTTGATTATCATTTTGGTTAGCTTGATATTTAATGTTTCTACTCCATATTTAGCATTAATCACCCTACCAAACTAGCTTGGGAATAGATAACGTATTTTTAGAATCCCATTTACAATTTAATTGTTGTTACCATTTTCACGTAAACAGTTTGGTGCCCAGCATGGGTCTAAAAATAATAGTGATTATTGTCTTGCTAGTTTCGTCACTTAAACACACGATATCTCGCACATTATTTCTTACCCGAGATCTCCGCTTTCAGGATCGAACATTCTGATCGATCGGCAAAATGAGAAACAGAGATCTCAAGAGAAACAGGGAAATGGAAGCGAACAACCCGGAGTCCGACGCAACCCTGGGCTTAATCCGAGCGTAGAAAAGAATCCCCCAAAATGATATCTACATGATTATCGGGGGGGCTGACGATCCCTTGTGCCCCGTATCCAAGCAAACGAAAACATCCGCTACAGATGGATTGATACGACAACTCTTACCCAAAGAAACCCTTGTATTCACCGAGGAGGACCTCGAGGCCATGGGAGAACCACGACATAATGATGCACTGGTTATCTTGTTTCTCTTAAACAACACAAGGATAAAGCGTGTGCTTGTAGACCTGGGGAACTCGGCCAACATAATCAGGTCCGGAGTGATAGAACACCTGGGATTGCTCAGCCAAATTAATACCGTTCCTCGAGTCCTCCAAGGTTTCAACATGATTAGGGAAGAAGCAAAAGGAGAAATCACCCTCCTAATAAACACATCCGGCACGACCCAGAGCACCCGATTACAGGTCATTGACGGCGACATGAGGTAGAACGCTTTGCTCGGTAGACCTTACATACATGATATGACGGCAGTGCTCTCTACTTTACACCAGGTGGTAAGATTCCCCACAAGAAATGGAATTACAACAATACATGGGGAACAACGGATGGCAAGCAAATGAGGAAAAATGCATACAAACTGTCGGAAATGACGAGGAAGATTTCTTTGGCCCCCGAACCTTCATTGCCCCCAAAAAATTGGATGCGACTAAATCAACTATCGAAGAATTGGAGCAAACGATTATGATCGATAACCCTCCATACCGCAAGGTATACCTGGGCACGGGGTTGACCCGCGAGCTCAGGACAGGGCTCATTCGATTCCTTAGTAACAATATCAACTATTTTTCCTGGTCCCACCTAGATATGACAGTTATCCTGCCAGAAATAACCTCACAATAGCTGAGCGTCGACCCCAAATTCAAACCCGTGAAGTAGAAAAGGAGGCCGCAGTCCGAGGTAAAACACGCCTTCATCAAAGAAGAGGTAACGAAACTCTTAAAAATTGGGTCCATCAAGGAGGTAAAATATCTCGAATCGCTAGCTAACGTAGTAATAATGCTAAAGAAAGGAAATAAGCTAATAATGTGCGTAGATTATAAGGATTTAAACAAAGCATGCCCCAAAGATTCTTTCCCGCTTCCCAACATTGATCGTCTGATCGATGCCACGGCCGATAACAAGACCCTCATCTTCCTAGATGCTTACTCAGGGTATAATCAAATTTAGATGAGCCTCGAGAACATGGAAAAGACTTCGTTCATCACAAAGTATGGAACATAATAATATAATGTGATGCCTCTCGGACAAAAAAATGCAGGAGCAACGTACCAATGCCTAGTTAATAAAATGTTCGAACACAAAATAGGAAAAATGATGAAGTATACATTAAAGATATGCTAGTAAAATCCCTATGCGCAGAGGATCACATGACCCATATTCAGGAAACTTTCGACATCTTCAGAAGCTACAACATGAAGCTCAATCCCGAAAAGTGCACCTTCGGAGTAGGCTTGGGCAAATTTTTGGGCTTCATGGTCTCAAATAGGGGGATCGAGATCAACCCCGACAAAATAAAGGCCATCGAAGAAACCACAGTGGTAAATAACGTAAAAGCCGTCCAACGACTAACTGGGCGGATCGCAGCCCTGGGTAGATTCATATAAAGGTCGTCGGACAAAAGCCATCACTTTTTTTCCCTGCTCAAAAGAACGAGCAGCTTCGAATCGACTTTGGAATGCCAAGACGACCTAGAAGAGAGGAAATGGTACCTATCAAGCCCGCCCTTTCTACACACACCCAAAGAAGATGAAACATTGTATCTGTACCTTGCTGTATCCATAATAGCGGTGAGCGGTGTATTAGTCGGGGAAGATCAAAGTACGTAATTTCCTGTATATTATGTAAGTCGAACCTTGGGGAATGCCAAAACCCTATACCCCCATTTAGAAAAATTGGCACTCGCGCTAATAAGCTTTTCACGTAAGCTAAAGCCTTACTTTCGGTGCCACCGCATCTGCGTCCTATCAACCTATCCCCTCCAGAGCATACTGCATAAACCTGAGCTGTCAGGCCTACTATTCAAATGGGCCATCGAGCTCGGAGGGTTTGATATTGAATATCAACCTCAAATGGCCATCAAATCCCAGATCCTAGTGGATTTCGTGGTTGATTTTTTTCCATCCCTCGTCCCCGAGGTGGAGAAGGTAGTTTTACTGTAGTCAGGCACATATTCTGGGGTGTGGACCCTATTTACGCATGGTGCCACAAACGTCAGAGGATCAGGGCTTGATGTAGTCCTGAAGCCGCCCATCCGCGGTGTAATCCGATAATTCATAAAAACTACAAAGCTAACTAATAACGAAGCCGAGTATGAGGCTATGATTGCAGGTCTGGAGTTGGACAAGGGCCGAGTCCATCGAGGTAAAATACAATTCGCTCCTCATAGTAAGCCAAGTAAACGAAAGCTACGAAGCTCGAGAATACAGAATGTCGAGGTATCTAGATAAAATCCAAGTCACCTTGTGACACTTCAAGGAATGGACCTTAGTCCATATGCCCCGAGAATAGAATAGTGAGGCTGACGCCCTAGCAAACCTAGGATCATCCGCCGAGGAGGAAGACCTACTCTTTGGGGTTGTGGTCCAGCTAATCAAGTCCGCAGTCGATGAGGGTCACGCGGAAATCAACTCCACCAGCCTGACATGGGATTGGAGGAAATAATACATCACCTATCTGAAGGACATGAAGCTGCCCGTCGACCCGAAAGAATCAAGAGCCTTACGAACCAGAGCGGCCCGGTTCTCGCTCGACGAAAGCGGGGACCCGTACCAAAGAACGTTTGACGTCCCCCTAGCGGTGTGTCTTGGACCAAGAGATACAGATTTTGTGCTCCGAGAGATCTACGAGGGAACCTGTAAAAACCACTCTAGGCATACTTGATAGCCAGAAAGGTAATCCGAGCAGATTACTATTGGGATAGCATGGAAAGGGACACCAAAGAGTTCATTCGGAGATGCGACAAGTATCAAAGATTCTCCCCGATGATCCACCAACCCGGGGAACAATTACATTTCGTCCTATCACCATGGCCATTCATGAAATGGGGAATGGATATCGTTGGCCCTTTTCCAATGGCACCAGGTAAAGCTAGGTTCATTCTCTTTATGACTGATTACTTTTCAAAATGGGTTGAAGCGCAAGCCTTCGAAAAAATAAGAGAGAAGGAAGTCATCAACAATACATGGGAACACATCAT
This sequence comes from Nicotiana glauca, assembly GCA_026770625.1. NCBI lineage: Eukaryota > Viridiplantae > Streptophyta > Magnoliopsida > Solanales > Solanaceae > Nicotiana > Nicotiana glauca. Next base: position 74,365 of record MU764674.1, on the reverse strand, counting down.
ATGCCGGTTAAGATCCTGTCCGAAATAACGTGCAACAACGGGAAACAATTCATTAGGAGAAAGGTAACTCAATTCCTGGAGGAAAACAAAATCAAAAGGATCTTTTTAACGCAGTACCATCCGTGCGCAAATGGCCAGGCCGAATTCGCAAATAAAACTATCATCCTGAACCTCAAGAAGAAATTAAGAGCTCCAAGGGAAAGTGTCGAGCGACTCTACACGAGATATTATAAGCATATCGGACGACGTAAAAATAAAGTACGGGGAAAATGCCTTTCTCTCTAGTATACGGTGCTGAAGCATTAATACATGTAGAGGTCGGAGAGCCAAGCACTAGATTCCGGCACACTAGCGAGAAGACAAACCACGAGGCCATGACAACAGCCCTCGAACTACTCGACGAAAAATGGGAGGCCTCACCGATTTGGATGGCTGCCCAGAAGGAGAAAATCGAAAGATATTACAACCGGAGAATGAATCTCAGATATTTCAGCATCGGGGACTTAGTCTTGAGGAAGGTTACTCTCAACACCCGGAATCCCAACGAAAGGAAACTAGGCTAGAATTGGGAAAGGTCGTATTGCGTCTTCGGGATCATTGACAAAGGCTCATATAAGCTTGGCACCATGGAAGGCGAGCAGCTGGATTGTGTCAATGCTCAAACGATATTACTATTAAGGCCGCCGATCAAGAAATACCCATGGGAGGCCACAATCGAACATCGCCCTCTCTTCCACAAAAATAGACTCTCACCCCTTAATGAATTTTCGCTGAATGGGCTTTTTCGACAAGGACAACATACCAGCCAAAACATTTTAAGGAGCCGAGCCTATGAGGTTCGAGATCATGGCAACAAAAATATATGTGCTTGAGGCCTATATCTACTACGAGCAATAAAAGATATGTTTTGGCATTCTCATCACGGCCTACATCTGTCTCAAAGCAACGAAAGGTAGTTTCTTGGCGTTTCATGTTTCAAGAAAATTATCTCATCATATTCATAGCTTAATACCTCTCCATCAAATGAACCCGACGCACTTGGAGACTCAAAATAAGAAATTTTGACAACTCATGCGACCCAAGGGTCAGTACTCCGAGCTCACCAATCCTCCGAAAAAACAACTCCGAGCTCATGAGAAGTTGTCTTCAACAAAACTCGATGACTCGGAGGCTGTCGCCAATTGCCACGCACAGGAAAATTTGAAATTTTAAGACCCTAAAGGGCAGCCTCGGCAAAACCAGATCTATTCTCAATAAACTATAAGACCTCAACAGGCATGATAAACTGTAAGACCTCAACAGGCATGATAAACTATAAGACCTCAACATGCATGAAAAATATGGTAGTTTAGGCTACACGTCGCATTTGTAAGAATCCCTAAAGGGCATACCCTCGATGTGGATGCCTAAAACTGCTTCTCGATATCAAAAATGGCCCCAACTAAATGCACACGACTACGGTCGAAACGGCTGTTACAGCCCAAAAACCGTGACTCGGTGACGGCACACTATTACTAATAAATCCTCCAAATCTACTTCGGAAAGAACCGATTAAAGCACAGGCTTCCCTCAACAGGAAAAAAATGAGTCCCGACCATGTCGACTCCAAAATCAAAAAAGCATCGAACTACTCGACCTGTGGGCTATGAACCTTGCGAGATGCTCAAAACATCACCGATTACGACTTGAAATCAAAGTTATTTTAGAACCAACGACGGATGAGGCAAAATAATCAATAAGACCTTAACGAGAGGAAAACAAAGCCTACAAAAGCCTTGGGGCCTCACATCAAACAATGTAAGTGCCATTGTCGCCGGCTAAGCAACGCCTCCAGGCTTCACACCGAAAGGTCTCTACGACAATCGAATTGAAAATTGACAACTTGAGGATTAAAGTGAGCTCAAGTCGTAACTCGATTCAGAGATCAGATCCAAAATAGCTAAACTAAGCAAAGCCTACGGGCCTTATATCAAAAAGTCTCTATGACCAAACATAAGTGCCATTGTTGCCTGTTAAGCGAGCCTCGGGGCCCTATATCGAAAGGTCTATACGACCAAACAACATATGTGACACTGTTGCCAAAAAGGCATGCCTCCGGGCCTCATGTTAAAAGGTCCTGATGGCTTAGCAATGCGGAAGGTCACCATCGCTGGCCAAAAACTCAGATGAAGGGTCAATTACAGCCCGAGTCGTTGCACGACTCGGAGACTGGACCTAAGAAAGCACCAAACGCCCAAAGGGGGAAACGGAAAAACATTATCGCCAATCGGGGGCCCCGAAAGGATCAAAGGCCAATAGCAACTCAAATCGCGACACAATTCGGAGACTGGACCCGAGGATTGTAGCACGCCCAAGGGCACGACACAAAGATTGCTATATCCAGTCAAAACAAGCAGAGCCCCAAGTTGTATCAAGCCCAATTTAGGCTCCCAACTCAAAGACTGGCCCCAAGAAAATTGCAAAACGCCTGAAAGCACGGCACAAGTGCCACCGTCGCTGATCGGGGGAACCTGGAAGCACAGAATCGATTATGGCTCAAGTCGCAGCACGACTCCAGAACCGGACCCCAAAACAAATAAAAAAAGGCAGAGCCAGAGCACGAAGGCACAGAACCCCAGTGGCAATTCCCGACAGGGATCACATCAACCAGCCCGGAATAGGCTGCAAAGCTACTCTACAGATTCTAAACTCTAAATTCAGAGCTCTAGATTCAAAGTTCTCGCTGATAAAGGAAATAAATTCACAAGATTGTTCTTTTCCTACATACTCCATAACAAAAATCCATAAACAAGCAAGAAAAATAACGGAAAGCATGACATAAACCAAGCCTACAAATCCTCGGGCAGCCCCTTATCAACGGCATCCCCTCTCTTCGGAGATCCGCCCCCACTTCTAACACCGCTTAAGCTGCCTTCCAATGCACCCCTAGTGGTTAATCTTTGAGGGTTAGGCCAGACACGACTCATAGCCCAAGGTAAAGCCGGGTCTACCACTCCGAAGGCCTTTGTCAGGAAGAAATCTTCGGAGGAAGCTTCTCCCCATTGTAAAGATACAAGTACTTCGACCTCAGCTCTTATCCGAAGTAGTGCGGCCACCAGCCCGAAACAGAGATCCGTGTGTTTGACACTATCCTCCTTCGCATCTAGAAGCCGACGCTCAACCAAGGAAACCCTCCTTGCAAGGCTATCACTCTCAGAAGTCACCTCATCTACATGACGACTGAGCTCGAGGATCTCAGCATCCCTGGCCCGGAGCTCCCTTTTTAGCGAATGTGTCTCCCTCTCAAACTACAGAAGTTGGAGCCCAAAGAGTTAAAAGCAATAGACTTTCGCATAGGCTCAAAAGAATAGCAAGGACAAAGAATGAATAACCTGTTCGGTTAAACTGATTTTCTCTTGCTTGCGGCGGCTCACCACATCCTGATACTGAGCGAGAGTTTGGCTGTAAAGCATTCCTGCCTTAAAAGAGCCTAAAAAGTTAAGGAATCAAAGTTCGGAATGGATCAAAACAATGATACAATAAAGGAGTTTACCCGCGCGCAAAGCCTACCCATCTCAAACAAAAATTGATAGAGCGTTGACCCCGGAGCTACCTTCGAGGACGACCGCCGTATCACCAAGTACGTCTCCACCTTCGACCAACGCACCCGCCTCAGGAGCATCCTCACAAGTTTCACCTTGCGCCCCAGGAGGTTGAGGCGATTTCCCCTTTGGGGAATCAATGATAGATATGAACCAACAAGGCCAGTTTGAATGCCCGGCCACCATTCATCACGGGTCCTCAATTAGACCCTTCTCAAAGCGCCTGATGAAGATGTCCCGACTCGTGGAAAACTCCGTTGACCCATCGGGTCAAAACCGGTACTCGATACTCGTTCCGTTATCTCATCACTATGATAATAGGCCGCAATGGCATCAGATTCCTGCCCCCAGGCCTCCATTTCCTCGACCCGAGGAATAGCTGGTCCTAGACGACCTTCGGAGGGTACTAAAGGACTGTTTTCTCTGTCACCTTCAGCACGGGGATTTCCTATCGCGGCTAAGGCCAGAATTGATAATTTGACGTTCGATTCCTCAACTATGGACCTTTTTAGCTCCGGCAGGTCGATCGAAGCATCCCTCTACCTCTTCTTCTCCTCATCAAGCATTCGGATATCTCCTTCGGTGTGCGACGTTTACTTTACCAGCAAAACCCCTCCCAAACATACATAAGCATAAGGGTTAGAAGTGCAGAAAGGAGAGAGCTGTCATTAGCAAATTGCAATGGGATGTGCAGGTATGATGATAGCTCGCAACTCACCATGATCTTTTGCTTCCCACCGGGCACAGGACAGATCCCACCATGCGCGATCATTGTAAACCTAGTCCCGCAGATCCGACACCGCCCCGGGGTAGACTGCCTCGGCTAAAAGGACACAGAAGAAATGACGAAGTTAGAAATACAGGAAGAAACCATCAATGAGAAGCAGAAGTTCCACATCCACTTATGCGTGGTATTCTATTTCTCCGGAAACGACATCTATTCGATGGGATCAGATCGGATGTCCACACTCGAAAAAATTGACTCAACCACCCTTCATCTTTGAACTCTTCAGTACAGGCAAAAAGTGATCTCGAGGCTCGATGACGAAGCCTAATTAAACCTCCACAAAGTAGGCAAGGGCGGTATATCTGGAACAGGTGATTCAAAGTGAAGGGCATCCGCTCTATCATGCCCAAATAATGCCTGATCATATAAACCACGCGCCAGAACGAAGGATGGATTTGGCCCAGGGTTACCTGATTAATTCGGCAGAAATCAAGGATCACATGATCTATCGAGGGCGAAGCCGGTCCCATCGGTCCTAAAGTAAATGGGTAGGTATACACACTTAAAAAACCAGCCCTATAAGTTGGGATATGGTCGTCTCAAGCGGGTATCTCCATAAGCACAACATCCCCCCAGCCATAATCGACTTTCACTCTCCCTACATCCGTTATGGAGCTGATGAAGTGAGCTACCTGTGCGCAATATCCTGATTTAGAAGAAGGTCTTTCGACCCTGAAGTTCGAGGTCATCATGAACGATCCCAGGACACACTCCTCGACTCGGGGAGGGGCCGTCACTTCACCTTGGGAGAAAAATGAAGATGATGAGCCCGCCATATCATGAGAAGATGTTGTACGAATGTTCGCCATCCTTGAAAAAGTCCAGAAAAGGGAGAAAGCAAGGGGAGCCGCTCTCCCAGGAAGGAAACAAGGAGAAGTAGAAAGACGGTCTTTACAAAGAAGTTCCAAATGGGATCCGGATAGGAAGAAACGAGCTTTTTTAAAGGCATTGTAGGTACATTAAAGAAAGCCAACCGCTGCAGTCAGCATTGAAGTCCGCAACATCGACGCCTGAGGTATATCTCTGCATCCTGCAACCATCCCCAAGGATACCTAGGGAAGCAAGGATTGGGATTCGTTTCTCATCACTTCCCGTCGCCTTCCGCTCTAAGACACACGAAGACTATCTGTATGCAGTAAAATTAGATGACTTGATTTTCTGCTATCAAGGTGGTTTAGAAGCTTTCCTCGCAACCCCGAGAATGGAAGGCCTCGGTCCAGTTCTTGGTCTCAGGGAGCGTTGGAACCCAAATCAATGAGGGGAAGGTCCGAGGTCGGAATAGAAGAATAAGTCTCCTAGGCGCACGATTACATACGACAGGTCTGGTCTATCTATAACCTACTAAGATGACTAGCGACAGGCTGTCCCATCTTTCCCCCTCCTGTAAATAATATATGCACATTTTACCGAGTCCCCTCGCCTATATAAGGGGGCTTTCCCCACCTTGTAAGGGACTGATGTTGCGCCATTTCTCAAATAAGCAATAATATCTCTCTCTCTCTCTCTCTTTCTTCTAAGTTAACTGTCTTCTTCGACCCCGAGGTCGTAATAGCATTTTGTTGTTCTTCATTTGTTCTTCGCCATTTTGCTCAAGATTGGCGGTATAAAGACTTGTATGCGTATATTTATTTGTTATCCCCTCCCCGATCACCCTTGATAAGATTACCATCGATAGACCCAACGTAGGCTCGAGGCCTGGCCCCGAGGTATCTACTGGCTTGTCCTAAGACCGGAAATGCTCCTTATCAGTTTGATTATCGTTTTGGTTAGCTCGATCTTTACTACTTCTACTGCATATTTAGCATTAATTTCCCTACCAAACTAGCTTAGGAATAGATCACGTATTTTTAGAATCCCATTTACAAATTTAATTGTTGTTACTATTTTCACAGTAAACAGTTTGGCACCCACCGTGAGGCTAAAAATAATAGTGATTATTGTCTTGCTAGCTTCGTCACTTAAACACACGATATTTCTCACACGTTTTCTTGCCTGAGATCTCTGCTTTATGGACCGGACATTCTGCTCGATCGGTAAAATGAGAAACATAGGTATCAAGAGCAACAGGGGAACAAAATCGAACCACCCGGAGTCTGATGCATGCCCGGGCTTTATCCGAGAGTAGAAAAGAATCCCCCGATATGATATCTACATGATTATTGGGGTGGTTGACGATCCCCAGTGCCCCGTATCCAAGCGAATGAAAACATCTGCTACAGATAGATCGACGCGGCATCTCTTACCCAAAGAAGCCCTCATATTCACTGAGGAGGACCACAAGGCCATGGGAGAACCACGACATAATGATGCACTGGCGATCTCGTTTCTCTTAAACAACACAAGGATAAAGTGCATGCTTGTAGACCCAGGCAGCTCGGCCAACATAATTAGGTCAGGTGTGATAGAACAACTGGGATTGCTCTAGCGGATTAATACTGTTCCTCGAGTCCTCCGTGGGTTCAACATGATCGGGGAAGAAGCAAAATGAGAAATAACCCTCACAATCAACACACCTGGCACGACCCAGAGCACCCGATTTCAGGTCATGTACAGCGACATGAGGTAGAACGCTTTGCTCAATAGACCTTGGATAGACGATATGAGGGCAGTTCCCTTTACTTTACACCGGGTTGTAAGATTCCCCACAAGAATTGGCATTGCAACAATGCATGGGGAATAGCAGATGGCAAGCGAAATGTTCGCGGTTCACCGTGAGCCGTCAAACCCCATATACTCGGCCTTAAATGAGGAAAAAAGCAAGCAAACCGTCAGAAATGACGAGGAAGATTTCTTCGCCCCCCGAACCTTCGTCATCCCTGAAAAATCGAGTGTGACCAAATCAATGATCGAAGAATTAGAGCAGACCATTCTGATCAATAACCTCCCGGACCGCAAGGTATAACTGGGCACGGGGTTGACCCCCAAGCTCATGACAGGGCTCATTCGATTCCTTAGTAACAATATCGACTGTTTTGCCTGGTCCAACCTAGATATGATAGGTATCCCGCTAGAAATAACCTCCCAATAGCTGAGTGTTGACCCTAAATTCAAACCCGTGAAGTAGAAAAGGAGGCCGCAGTCTGAGGTAAAACACGCCTTCATCAAAGAAGAGGTAACGAAATTCTTAAAAATTGGGTCCATCAGGGGGGTAAAATATCCCGAATGGCTAGCTAACGTAGTAATAGTGCCAAAGAAAGGAAATAAGCTAAGAATGTGCGTAGATTATAAGGATTTAAACAAAGCATGCCCCAAAATGTTTTCCCACTACCCAACATTGATCGTCTGATCGATGCCACGGCCGGTCACGAGACGCTCACCTTCCTCGATGCTTACTCGAGGTATAATCAGATTCAGATGAGCCTCAAGGACAGGGAAAAGACTTCGTTCATCATGAAATATGGCACATATTTCTATAATGTGATGCCTTTCGGACTAAAAAACACCGGAGCAACATACCAAACCCCAGTTAATAAAATGTTCGAACACCAAATAAGAAAAATGATGGAAGTTTACATTGACGATATGCTAGTAAAATCCCTGTGCGCAGAGGATCAAGTGACCCATCTGGGATTCATGGTCTCAAATAGGGGGATCGAGATCAACCTCGACAAATTAAAGGCCATCGAAGAAATCACAGTGGTAAATAACATAAAAGTCGTCCAATGACAAACTGGGTGGATCGCAGCCCTGGGTAGATTCATATCAAGGTCGTCAGACAAAATCCATCACTTCTTTTCCCTACTCAAAAGAAAGATCGACTTCGAATGGACTCCGGAATGCCAAGACGCCCTGGAAGAGCTAAAACGGTACCTGTCAAGCCCACCCTTGATACACACACCAAAAGAAGATAAAACGTTGTATCTGTACCTAGCTGTATCCGAAATAGCGGTGAGCGGTGTATTAGTTCTGGAAGATCACAGTACACAATTTCCTTTATATTATGTAAGTCGAACCTTGGGGGATGGCAAAACCCGGTAAGCCCATTTAGAAAAATTGGCACTCGCGTTAATAAGTGCTTCCTGAGCTTTCAGGACGACTAGCCAAATGGGTCATCGAGCTCGAACGGTATGATATTGAATATCAACCTCGAACGGCCATCAAATCCTAGATCCTATTGGATTTCGTGGCCGATTTTTTGCCATCCCTCGTCCCCGAGGTGGAGAAGGAACTTTTACTAAAGTCAGGCACATATTTCGGGTGTTGACCCTATTTGCGGATGGTGCAACAAAAGTTAGAGGATCAGGGCTCGATGTAGTCCTGAAGCAACCCATCGGTGGATAAATCCAACAATCCATAAAAACAACAAAGCTAACTAACAATGAAGCTGAGTATGAGGCTACGATTGCAGGTTTGCAGTTGGCTAAGGGCCTGGGGGCTGAGTCCATCGAGGCAAAATGCGATTCGCTCCTCATAGTAAGCGAAGTAAACAGAAGCTACGAAGCTCGGGAAGACAGAATGCAGAGGTATCTAGATAAAATCCAAGTCACCTTGTGCCACTTCAAGAAATGGACCTTAGTCCATGTGTCCCGAGAACGGAACAACGAGGTTGACGCCCTAGCAAACCTAGGATATCCGCCGAGGAGGAAGACCTGCTCCCCGATGCCGTGGTCCAGATAATCAAGTCCGCAGTCGAGGAGGGTCTCGCGGAAATCAACTCCACCATCCTGACATGGGATTGGAGGAATAAATACATCACCTATCTAAAGGACGGGAAGCTGCCCGCCGACCCAAAAATATCAAGAGCCCTACGAACCGGAGCGGCCCAGTTCTCACTCGATGAAAGCGGGGACTTGTACCGAAGAACGTTCGACGGCCCCCTAGCAGTGTATCCTTGACCAGGAGATACGGATTACGTGCTTTGAGAGATCCACGAGGGAACCTGTGAAAACCACTCTAGGGAAGACTCATTAATCAGAAAAGTAATCTGAGGAGGTTACTATTGGGATAGCATGGAAAGGATGCCAAAGAGTTCATCCGGAGATGCGAAAAGTGTCAAAGATTCGCCCCCATGATCCACAAACCCCGGGAACAATTACATTCCGTTCTATCACCATGACTATTCATGAAATGGGGAATGGATATCGTTGCCCTTTGCCAACGGCACCAGATAAAGCTAGGTTCATTATGTTTATGACTGATTACTTTTCAAAATGGGTTGAAGCGCAGGCTTTCGAAAAAATAAGAGATAAAGAGGTCATCAAATTCATATGGGAACACATTATATGCCGGTTCAGGATCCAGTCCAAAATAATGTGCGACAACGGGAGACAATTCATTGGGAGCAAGGTAACTCAGTTCTTGGAGGACAACAAAATCAAAAGGATGCTTTCAACACCGTACCATCAGTGCGCAAACGGCCAGGCCGAATCCACAAATAAAAATATCATCCTTAACCTGAAGAAGAAATTAGAGAGCATTAAGGGAATTGGCGAGAGACTCTGCCCGAGATATTATGGGCATATCGGACGACTTCAAAATCAAGTATGGGCGAAACACCTTTCTCTCTAGTATAAGGCGCTGAAGCATTAATACCTGTAGAGGCCAGAGAGCCAAGCGCTAGATTCCCGCACGAATCAACCTCCAGATGCTCCAAATCTAGCCACAATCAGTACATAATCATTAGAATAAGCTAAGGGAATGAAGCTCACTCAAAAATATCCAATTTACATAAAAAAATTCCGAAATTACGCAAACCCAGCCCCCCGACCCACGTCTCGAAATCCGACAAAAGTCACATCAATGGAATCCTCACCCTCACAAGAGTCTATACATACTAAGAACATATATATCGGACCTCAATTGGTCCATCAAATCCTCAATCATAGGTCTCCAATACCAAGCCCTAGTTTTCCCCAAATTTCACCCTTAATTTCAATAATTTCTAGCTCTAATCCGTGATATAATAGCATAGGAATGAGTTTTGAGTCCAAAATCCTTACCTCAATAAAGTTCCTTTGAAATCCCTCTCTCAAATCGTCCAAAAAGCTCCAAAGCCGAGATACAAATGGTGAAATAGCTCAAAATTCGCGAATGACACAATTTATATTTTTTGCCCAGGAATTTTGCTTTTGCGGTACTACATATGCGACCACACAACCGTTTTTGCGGTTCTTCAATTAATGGGCCAAACTCACACCTGCGCTCAACATTTCGCACCTACGGCTTCACAGGTGCAGTCCCGCAACCGCATCTGCGGTTCCTGAAAGTTCCTCAATAATACGCTTCTGCGGCTATTCATCCACGTGTGCGGTGTCACACCCGCGATACCCAAACCACAGGTGCAGAAATATCAAAAGTAGCAAAAAGTCAGCAGCTGCAAACATTCCTCAAACTCCCCGTCAACCATCTGAAATCACCCCGACGCCCCCGGGAACTCAACCAAAACCACAAACATATCCCAATACCTTATTCAAACTGGTTCCAATCTTTAAAACACCTCAAATAACACCAAATCAATCAAAACACATCGGATCCAAGCCAAACTTTCAAAAATCTTCTGAATTTCGCTTTTGATAAAAAACCCATCCAAGCCACGTTCGAATGACCTAAAATTTTGCACACACGTCACAAATGACACAACGGAGCTACTACAACTTCCGAAATTCCATTTCGACCCCTATATAAAAATCTCACCTATCAACCGCAAAACGCCAAGGATCTCAATTTCACCAATTCAAGCCTAAACCTTCCACGTACAGGCAAAATGCATTTCGATCACGCTCCTAAGACCCAAATAACCTAACGAAACTAACCAAATCATAAAAATCCTAATCCGAGATCATATACAAACAAGTCAAAACTTGTTCAAACCTTTCAAATTTTAGGCTTCAAACTGAGGGCTGCTCTTTCAAATTCATTCTGATTACCTTGAAAACCAAAACCAACGATTTACATAAGTCATAATAAATCACATGGGGCAAGTCATGCCCAAGAAGTGGCTAGCAAAGTGCAAAATCTCAAAAACGAACGGTCAGGTCGTTACATTCTCCCCCACTTAAACATACGTTCGTTCTCGAAAGTGCCCGGAGTTGTTACGAAATCCAGCCAATCTCCGAATAACTTTACCATGCATATACCCGAGGGTGATCCCACATCACCCTATCTTATATAGGTCTGATAATACGATGTAACTAAAATTTTAGAATCTCAACCTAGACCATTAACCTTAGAACCGCATTTCCACTTCCAAAATCATCCCTAAGATCAGAATCTCACATCTACACTCTGAATAAGCCCGAACAAGGGGTAATAACCCATACCTGCAACCTCAGGTACAATTACATAATATACCACATAACTCAAATGCTTGCAGCGATAACTTCTAATCACCGTAGCTGCACACAACAACCGAATACCGATAGAAAACCTCTTATCAACTAAAGTCTCATTCCAACACTTTCATATACTGCCAATGATAAATGGAACACGGAATAGATCATACCCTTTCTCAGATCAACCATTCATTGAGCCACTTCTCTTTTGGAAAGGACCATAGCAAATTTCTGAGTCAAACCTCGATATTTATCCTTCCAACATGCTGAAATCAAACCCGTTCGTATTCATTAAAGATCCCAATAATCTCATGTAATCCAACATAACCACTCTGGTGACATGACGCCTCAATACAGACTAAAGCCGCAACCGGAATAATCAGTGCACCAGTAAGAAACAATCCAAACATACTCAAATCATGAAATGACTCAAATGAAAAAGCTATACCGCAAGCTCACCAGTACCACCACAACCCACGACAAAGAATCTGTCTCACATCATAGAAACAGAACACACGGATATAACCCGCAAGGTCATACCTCCACAAAATTGTGCTGTAATGTGCAATCCTAACCGAACGCTGGTCTACATGAAACACCTCAAGTCACTCTGCTCAAAATTGACGACCATGCGCAATTGATGCCTAGAACCAAAGAAAATCATCATAACTACGGTGAAGCAAATACATAACACCACACAAACCCGAAAGGACATAACAAATACGCCATCCACCGAGCAATATCAAATACTCCTCCCGCTCGAGTTCCACTGAGAGACCTCAATAACACCGCTCTAATGTACCAATAACCAATAAATCCTAATACCTTGAAAAACGGAAAGGTAACTCATAGATCTCCCTAGAACGCTAATAGTCTTGATAACGATCGAATCACACATCTCTCATCAATATAACTCGGAGCCAACCAAGTCGACTCAAGTTAGAACACACATCCACATTGGTCTACCAATGAACCCCTCATCAAAGAAACCCTGAATCTGCTCCTTCAACTCCTTTAACTCTGCAGGTGCCATACGATACAGTGCCCGACATCAAATCAATATCGAAATCAACAACCTTGCCTGGAGACATGCCTGGCCATAAGAACACATTCGGAATAATCCCTTACCCTCGGACCTGAATCAATGGTAGGAGCCTCTACACTGATATCTCTCACAAAAGCCCCAAATAAGAAAGACAATCCTTGTTGCAAAATCGGACAACAAGGGAAAAGAATTTAATTCATACTACTGTTTAATTTATAAATATGTTAGTATAATCATGTGTAGTATCATCATAGAGTATGTTATAAACTCTGTGATGATCATAGAATATTTGGTACTTTCAACTTAATATTTTTTACATGCTTGCTAATAGATGGGGCTTTTGTTATGCCTCAGTAGGATTAGTAAGGTAAGGTTTAGCCCGTTTGTGTTGCCTTAATCCTATGCCTTTTGGAAAAATATCCACAAGGATATGAGATTATATGCCCTTGTGAGATTTTGCCAGCAGCTACACCATGAATCCTCTACATGAGGCTGCCATCATAAGGCAATGTGAGGCGCAGAGGAGTGATTATATAGCCAAGGCATATGGGTAACAATACCGGTGTTATTGTCCCCCTTATTTCTACTTATCCTAATGTTGAATTTTTCTTTTCTTTTATTAATAAAAAACTAGCCCTAGGCACTTGCCTAGCGGTTTGCCAAAAAAAAAAATCCTTCCCAGCCATCTGCTGGGTCTTTGAAATATAAACCACCATACTAGAACATGAAATCCGTTGAATCTCGCCACTCAATCCATGGTTTTCCCGTCATAGCTAACATCACTGCCTTAGCACAATCGCCCAGAATGACACAACGATGAGACAACCAGTCTATAGCTAATATCACATAAAAAATCTATCATACCAAGCAGCAAAATATCCACTCGGGTCTCCAAACCCCGGTAGTCACTAAACAGTGCTGATACATACGACCCACAACCACAACATAGCCTGAATATGTGAACTCCCAGTCTCCAACACCATATAGCACATGAATCACAAGATCCAATCCCAATTCCACCGTTCGAGTATACAACACACCTCTAATACCCAATCATTCCTCGAGAGATACTCTAAAATTCATCTGTGCCGCCAAGCAATCTCGAAGATTCGCAGTCAATCTAATAAGAAAGTGTTGCAATACTGCCGAAGTACCATCGACTTAATCATATTGCCTTTTTTTAAACATATACCCTCGTCAAATCCCCCAGTTAGCAATACCATTTCCTTAATCACCTGAAGATCATTTCCCTAATCATTTGAAGCTTATTTCTCTAATTATCCGAAGCTGCTCGTTGCCTAAGAGTTTTATGACCTTCCTTTCATAACTGAACCGTAACCTTACGTATGCAATTTCAGTCCTCTACAATATACCGCATATACCATACCGTCCTAGGACTACATAAAAACTTAATATCCCTTCCGAGCCTCAATGAACTATGTACTCAACAAGCAAGAACTTTCTATTGATCCTATTCAGAAGAAAATCACTGCACATTCCATGCTTCTTACTCTTGCAAAAACTGTGCATCTCTAACCGCAGTAGAAATCATCAAGAACTCTCTATCTCCCTTTTGCACAAAACCAAACCTGACATGACTGAATCTTTATAACTCAACCAAGCTACGTATGCCACTAAAACCTAAGAGCATTGCCGCAAAACACCCGTAGAAGCTCATTACCTCGTAAAAATCCAAAGAACTAATAATATCCTTGCCATACTGATTCAGCCTACTACCAATCGAACCCATCTATCTGAGTTCCTCTTATATCACTTTAAACGTGATACTTCTTCTTGCTATAGCATCAAAATTCCTCAACCCAGACTCACCACACGAGACCCAGGCATAATACCACACAGTCTAAGGCTCACCAGCCGCTGAATACTCTTTTAAATTTTCCCAAAAGCACCACATTAAAAATACCTACCCTGAAAAGACTTCCTGCAAATCTGAAGACATTACCTCCACCTTCCTGATGCTGATGTATATAGAACTCCCTAATGATATAGAAATACCACGAGCCTTGACACCCTCCAATGCAAACTTCAGTACCTAGCAAAAAAATACAACTCGAAAATTTCCACTTATTACATGAAAAATCTTGAGCATATTAGAACCATTCCCGATCTTCATCCACTCTACTCGAACCACAATTAGCTCGATCATAAGAACTGAACAACCTATAACTCTTTAGCATTTCTGACACGGCAACATATAACCTTACCTTGAAGCAACCAAGCCACTCTCTTTTCTATGCACCGAGCATTCTTTATCATTAACAACTCAAGATATTCCGTGATTCTCAAACACCTTTGAAGCCTGATATAACCTTACGTTAGTCGAAAATTTTCCTTTATTCGAGCCATCCTCGGGTTCAATCTCCGCAAACCATAACTAATTCACCAACATGCCTCAAACTGGAACCAGCATAACATATAACCGTGCAATCAACTAATCAATAGCAAGCTACCCCACTTGGCTCGAAGCCACAGATCAAAACACACACAATAACTCATAATGCATATACCCTATCACTGATATAATACCGTAGTGAGATTAACTCGATCCTTCAGAAGCTTGGACAACACAGACCACCTAGTGCCTCAAATCTTCTGCAAATCTCGCATTCACTCTCGTAACAGTTAAACCTATTCTCTTAAGCAACCCAGATTCAAATTACAACACATTTCGTTCGCTTGAAATTGAGATATTCTAACAGACAATATAAGGATCGCACAAACTCAAAACACTCCGCAGGAGATAACCCACCTGTTTTACCTCAATCTAGCATTTCTGTATACCTTCCACAGTCATAAATGATAAGGACTCACTTAGTCTTCCTGAGTCTGAAATCATACCGCAACATGAAACTTACTTCACTCCCAATTAGGAAAATTGAAAAGATTCTTCACGCGCCTATGACTCGGGGCTATACCTCGAATCAATATGGAAATCAAACACCTAATAGTTCTTCTATCCTCCAGCAGACCCTTCTTATTGCTTCCAAATCATAAGAATACATCTCGTAGTCACATCACCCTCATCACGTAACTATCCAGTCGTTAGTTCCCTTAATAGGGACCCAACAACACATATAGATCCAGAAACACATGCTCACAAAATCAACAACTCAATGCTCAAGCAATAGGTAAAAATCCGGCATCAAGTCTTCCAGACTGGCCCAACATCAACACACACAGATCACATCTTACCCCGAGATCAAGGTATCACAAGCCATCGATGCACATCATATACTGAGGGCTCGTGCGCGCATACGAATGCATGGAAGGAATTCAAAGAGTTATATTTTAAGCTAAATCAAGGATGAATGATAAGAACTCAAGAATGTAAAGTTTTTCCTAAAGCTTCTACAACCTCTCGAGGATAAATACAGACGTCTCCGTACCGATCCGCGAGACTCTACTAAACCTGCTCATGACTCGTGATACCTATGTAACCTAGGCTCTGATACCAACTTGTCACGACCCCAAACTGGACCTGGTCATGATGGCACCTCTCGTGAAGATAAGGCCAGCCAACATAATTTCCAAATTCAGTATTAACGGTTCAATAAGACAATTTAAGTCATTTATAAGGATAAATCCCCAACAAGTATAGATTTAGAGAAATAAAACAAGTGCGGAAATGAATACAGCCCGACATCGGGGTGTCACAAGTCATGAGCATCTTCTAGGGTCTAAATACAACTGACAGTGAAAAAATCAATGAAGATGTGAAATCTCGTTAAGCATCTTAGCTCAGTTTAAACTTCTTTGAAAATGACATTTTCAACAGTTACGCAAATGAATGCAAAGCAATAAGTGCAAATAGGCACAGAAAATCTGTCCCTAGGGCCCAAATACACAATTAAACAGGTAAATGATAGGCAAGTAAGAAATATAAGCTCAAAAGGTTCGCCCCTCGGGCACAATGTCAACAATATGCCCCTCGGGCAATATCTCAGAACAATACTAGCCCCTCGGGCAATCACATAGAACAATACCAGCCCCTCGGGCTATATTCATATCACAATGGGCACCCGCGCTCACTGGGGGTGTGCAGACTCCTAGAGGGGCCCCTTATGGCCTAAGCACAATATCAAGCCATCTCGTGGCATCATCTCTAGGCTCTCGGCCTCATATCAACAAGCCACCTCGTGGCGTACATATCTCAGGACCTCGGCCTCAAAATCAAAATCAGTGTATCACCATTGCGGCATGCAGCTTGACCCAAAAGATATCCTTACATACAGGCCATCGGCCTTACTCAGTCAAAAACAAATCATATAAGCCACTCGAGCAATAGTAAAACAGTTTGAGGTTTGAAAAACAGTAGAATGTAGCATAACTGAATACAAGTTTGAAGTCAAAACAGTAAGGAAATATCCATAAAAATCCTCGAAGGGTTCACATAGTTGACACGAGGCCCAAGTATGGCATTCAACCCAAAACATGGTGATAGCAAATAGTTTTCAATCAAATATGCAGTAAAACAATCATTCTGAATGGACTACATCACAATCCCCAACCGTGCATGACCCCACGCTCGACATCTAGCGTGTGAGTCACCTCAATATAGCACAACGATGTGCATTCTAGTGTTTCATACCCTCAGAACATTATTTACAATCATTACTCACCTCGATTCGGTCAAAACTTTAGCCCGCAATGCCTTTGCCCGCATGAATCAACCTCCGGATGCTCCAAATCTAGCCACAATAAATGCATAAACATTAGAATTGGCTAAGGGAACGAAGCTCACTTGAAAATATCCAATTTACATCAAAAATCTTGAAATTGCTCAAACCCGGCCCCCGGCCCACGTCTTGGAATCCGAAAAAAGTCACAACAATAGAATCCTCGTCCTCAAACGAGTCTATACATACTAAGAACATCAAAATCAGACCTCAATTGGTCCATCATAGGTCTCCAATACCAAGCCCTAGTTTTCCCCAAATTTCACCCTTAATTTAAATAATTTCTAGCTCTAATCTATGAAATAATAGCATCGGAATGAGTTTTGAGTCCAAATTCCTTACCTCAGTGAAGTTCCCTTGAAATCTCCGTCTCAAATCGTCCAAAAAGCTCCAAAGCCTAGATAAAAATGGTGAAATAGCTCAAAAATTTGCAAAGGACACAATTTATATTTTCTACCCAGACATTTTCGCTTTTGCGGTACTACATACACGGCCACATAACTGCTTCTACGGTTCTTCACTTAACAGGCCAAACTCGCACCTGCGCTCAACATTGTCTCACAACCGCATCTACGGTTCCTGAAAAATCCTTAATAATCTGCTTATGCGTCTCTTCCTCCGCATGTGCAGCATGGCACCGGTGGTCCCCAAACTGCAGGTGCGGAATTATCTGAAGTAGCAAAAGTTCAGCAGCTGCAAACATTCCTCAAGCTCCCTGTCAACCATCTGGAATCACCCCGAGGCCTCCGGGACCTCTACCAAAAGCACAAACATATTCCAATACCTTATTCAAACTTGTTCCAATCTTCAAAACACCTCAAACAACACCAAATAAATCTAAACACATCGGATCCAAGCCAAACTTTCAAAAATCTTCCAAATTCCTCTTTTGATCAAAAAAACCAACCAAACCATGTTCGAATGACCTGAAATTTTGTACACACGTCATAAATGACACAACGGAGCTACTACGACTTCCAAAATTCCATTCTGACCCCTATATCAAAATCTCACCTATCAACCGAAATATGCCAAAAATCTCAATTTCTCCAATTCAAGCCTAAACCTTCAACGGACCTCCAAAATGCATTTTGATCATGCTTCTAAGTCCCAAATCAGCTAATGCAGCTAACCAAATCATAAAAATTCCAATCCGAGATCATATACAAACAAGTTAAAACATGGTCAAACCTTTCAAATTTTAGGTTTCAAACTAAGAGTTGATCTTCCAAATTCATTCTGATTACCCTGAAAATTAAAACCAACAATTTATATATGTCATAATACATCACACGGGACAAGTCATGCCTGAGAATTAGCGAGCAAAGTGTAAAATCTCAAAATGACCGGTTGGGTCGTTATAGTGCGGGTGTCATTCAAACAGATGGCGGAGAGGTTTCTTGAAAGGCATAGAGGTGCATCAGAATTTATGGAGAGGGGTGTTGAATTTATGTAAATACCAATGAAAAGATTTGATAAATACAGAAGGCGAGCATATTTTCTTTCATTTTTACAGTATTGCAACGAGCAAAATTCTTTTGAAGTTCGCACTGCTATCCATCAAAATCGGGGGAATAATACACACACCGTAAATAGAGCCGGCAGGTTGTGTTCTTGTGGGAAATCGTACATCTACAACATGTCGTGCTTACAAGCCTTGAAGTGTTTTCAACATACAGGTTTCGCGGAAACTCGGTACGATGCTAAGGAATATAGTGTTGTTGCATACTTAAACACATAAAGTGGCCAGTTTCATCCAGTGGGGTCTGAGCATTATTGGCCGCCGAAATCATTTAAAATGGTGTGTAACAAGGACTATTTTCGTAAGTACAAGTGCAAAAAAGAACGTGTATACGAAACTAAATAGATATTGGTGATATAGTTTATACGCGTAAATATGGCATATGCTCACAAACAAGACTCGATCATCGTAAATGTCCTTCAGCTAGTTTCGATGGTGGTGGTAATCCAGCTCCTAGTGGAAACTCATCTAATGTGCTCAACTATCAAGGATACATGTAGTGTTTTATTTTCGTAATATAGTTGTAATAAGTGTATGTACTTGTTTATTTTGCAGAATGTATAAAATAAAATTATGGTTCCATTTCTATTAAATCTTTTTTATATCTGACATTAGTACTTCAGTACAACAATCTAACATAAACCTTTTTTTTACAAAAACCTTCAAAACAATCTTTTTGATATTTAACATTAATACACATAGTGGCATTTTTGAATGGATACTGTAATATTTATTCAAAATTTCTTTGAAATACATATGACTTGGGTTAGTTTAAGAAGCTTTATTATACCCGAAATAATTATTATCACGTGAAGAATAGCGCGGTTACATACCACGTTACGTGTATTATCTCGTCGACCTGAAAAAGTTGCCGTTCTGGGAAAGTTGTCTTCTCGAAAAGCATTATTGTACTGTAAAAAATTATTAGTATGCGAAGCATAGCACGGTTACATACCACATTATGTGTATTATCTTGTCGACCTAATAAATCTACCGGCATGGAAAAGTTGTCTTCTCGAAAAGCTGTATTGTACCGTAAAGAATCATTAGTACGCAAAGGCGAGGTTACATACCATGTTATATGTTTTTTCTTTACTATAAATGACTTTCGCATTTTAGTTATTATTTCCGATTAACCAAAAAATAGCAAAACTTTCCATAAATTGTCCATTTTTCTTGCATTAACAAATGTTTGGACACAATGACGCACCAAGGTGCTATTGTGGCAAACGTGTGATTATGAAGGCATGTTGGTCTGATGGTAATGTTGGACGTATATACTGGATGTGTTTATATAGGTTTGGAGGCAATGACATAAATCGTTCTATGTTTGAGGAATGGTATGATGAACTGATTAACCAAGAATACTGTAAATCAATATTGCAATATGTATGGAATATGAATGTTGAATACTAACACCAGATCACTGAAATGAAACAACAAATTGCGGCATTGCAGGAGAAACTAAAAGTGGAGGAAGAAGAAAAAATAAAAAGGAAGATAAATTTAAGTAGTTGGAGCAGAGGATAATGGGCGATAGTGACTGAACAAACACATGTATTTATTGAGTGTTCCATATTATCTTTATGTTTTCTGTGTCATGTATTTTCATTAGTTATATCGAATTTCAATTATGTTAAGTTGCTATGTTTGTTTTGACCATTTTTACTATTAAAATAACAAAGAAACTGAGAAATAAAAATATAATGCACAGATAATGCTAAACCATAGATAAAGTTGCTATTATTTACTGATGGTCATATGCAAATAAATAAATAAAAATAATGTGTCCCACAGCCTTTATGCTTTGACGCAGCCGCTGGCCTCAGGTGCATCCCATCTCGCCCGGCTACACTATCAGGATCATCCTCATCCCGAGGCCTCTTTATCGAAGGATGAGCTGCAGCATGATCGTAAGCAAGGCTAGCATGCTCGGTAGAAGCGATCGTCCGTGCAGAAGTAACCTACAGAATACTACTATACTTTAGTATATGAAATACATATTAGTAATGTACGCGTGAGCTAACAAAAATTAAAGTGTCTTACTATGATCTTAGTGGGATCAAGAATATAATCATCCATCTCAAGCATGTCAATGTTGCACCTAGCGGCCTCATCGGCGGGCGAGGATGTTGGCTTCAAAAAAATTATGCTTCGATAAGTATGACAAATAAATGGGATAAACACAAAATATGTAATAGTAATACAAATTACCAAATCATGTGGAAGATCTTCAGCATCCCTCGGTGGTGAGCCATAACCAAGTTTACACCCATTATCCGCATCACGTACCAGACGAGCATCAGCAACTATTGATGCCTTTGGAGGGTAAGAAAAATATGCATCCCAGTCATGTGAGGTAAAGGCCATGCTCGCAATCGACAATGGAGCTGACATGGTCACCTGCGAAGTCCATGGAGTAAGCCCCAGGCTAAAAGATAGGATATCACCAGGATCAGGGTAGTCACCCGACTGATCAACTCCAATGCCCTCAATAGGTGCCTCAACGCCCCATTGCTGAGGACCACCTCCTCGCTGACGCCCATATCTCATAGGACACCCCTACCTCATGGCACACCCCTGCCACATCGACCACGTCCAGGCTGCATTGCTAGCCCAAGATGGTACTGCTCTGGCACCATATAATTAGCCTCATGTCCTAAGCGCTCATCATCCCAGGCTCACTTCAATATCCGGGCAGCCAAATCTGTAACCTATCGGCCATAGTCCTGCAAAGCGGCCGCACCCTCGCCGGTATGCTGTTACATCTGCGGTCCCAACTGGTGGAACAGATGTAGGACAATACCTGCACAACATTAAAATATTAATTGTAACTAAGTACACCAAATAACATATCAGCGCCTCATGCCTCCCGACATATGGAACGAACCGACCGCCAGCACGATGAACGGGATTCCAGATGAAAAGTTAGGTAATGATGCGGTACCAGCCCATATACGCATGCTCACCATCTATAAGATCGGGTGGAGGGGTGGCGGAATTAAGTCATGCCCCTGGTCCCAGGTCTCGATCTGCATCTCTAGCCATGCCTCATATGCTTGGTCAACCCGCGAACGATCATCCCATTAGTAATGTGTCCTAACCCAAGCGGGCGGTGGAGGTACAAGCTGCGGTCAACCAAACTGGCGAAGGAATCGCTTGTTCGCATGATGCTCGACATTATCGAGACACATCAACGGGGCGGAAGAGCTCCATATAAGTCATCGGCCTAGCAATAATCGGGAAAATCAACTATTAGCTCGTTGCTGTATGGCCTCCAAATGAACTACTATGTAAAAACAGGAACTGTGAGTATACACAACACATATAAATCCAGGCCAAGTAAACTTAAGTATAGAATTACTTCTGCATCCTCCAGCAAATCCAACAAATCGTTGCAATATGAGAGATTATGTCGATCCTCGTACTCGCATCCGTATCCACGCCTATGAACCCACCTCCAATCCAAAGGGAAAAATGGTGGAGATGGTGCATCCTGAGCTATGAGTTGTAGAGGTGGCTGGAATTGCAGGAGCCACTCCCAAGCCCAAATCTAATATACAATTTTGATATAAAATTTAAGGTATATTTTTATGATGTATGTTATAATAAAGAGAGTATTCGATTAAGTTTTCACCTGTAGTAGCAGCATAAATACATATGACTTGGGTCAGTTTAAGAAGCTTTATTATACCTGAAATAATTATTATCATGTGAAGCATAGCGCGGTTACATACCACGTTATGTGTATTATCTCATGAAGCATAGCGCGGTTATGTATCCACGCCTATGAACCCACCTCCAATCCAAAGGGAAAAATGTTGGAGATGGTGCATCCTGAGCTATGAGTTGTAGAGGTGGCTGGAATTGCAGGAGCCACTCCCAAGCCCAAGCCTAATATACAATTTTGACATAAACTTTAAGGTATATTTTTATGATGTATGTTATAATAAAGAGAGTATTCGATTAAGTTTTGACCTTCAGTAGCAGCATAAATCCTGCAACATCTCCTTGGGTGCCCATGCGTGCCCGGCACATCTGCCTGTACAAGTAACCAAGAACATCAGCACCCTAGTTGTACTGATGTAAATCATCTAGCTTCTCAAGTTGATGAAGAAATATCAACTTATTAGCGGTTATTAGCGGCAATAAAAACACTTATTAGCGGCAATACAAATGCCCGCAAAAACCTTTACCCGCAATTGATTATTGGTCGTTGTTGTCGGCGTCGGTAAAGGCTTCAGCGGCCATTAGATCGATCGCTGGTAAAGACCCCTATTATGGACGGTAAATGTGAACAAGCTTTAGCGGTAATTATTTACCGGCAATTACACTTTCCACTAAAGTGCCTAAAAAACTCACATATAACATATTTTGCAGCTTTTATTATTGTCGGTAAAGACAAATTCAATTGCGGGTAGAAGAAACACCATCTAGCGACAATTGTGATTCCTACAAAACTATCTCTGCATTCATCTTCTTTTACATTTTTAAGGACTTTTGTTATGGACAGTATAAAATATCTTACTACCATAAAGGAAGACATTTAACAACTTTTTTTACTTCAATAAAAGTAAATAATGATAATTCATTTCAAAATACATAATTCACTTTATCAAATACACATCAAACAAAAAGAATTACTAATTCACAAGTTCAAAATGTCGACAATATGATAAAGAAACTAAGCTATTTGAATTGAATTACTAGCATCAACTTTTGATAACTTGTGCTATCAAATGGCTATAAACTAGAAAATAAGCCGCACGAAATTCGCCTGCCCTTGATCATAATGAAGGTTTCTATATGTCAAATTTCTGAATATCAAAATGTACGACCTGAAATGATAAAATAAAATATATAACAAACATACAATCATATGTGAAATTATTCAACATGCAAGAAAATAATTTTATGACATTTACATGCTCGTAACAGCATATCTTTTACCTCTTCCTTTGTCCTTTCAATTTTCATTAATCCGCTACCAGATTCTCAAAAAGAAACATATTATTTGGCATGATTCTATATTCTCAAAAGTTTAAAAGTGAATGACTATTCTATAGCTGGTAAAATTAGTAGCATAGACAATTTTTTAAATAGACAGTAAGAAACAAAATAGCACGCTAAAATTAGAATTCGATTCTGAAAGTTGGAGTAGGTCCGTAAATTCAAATATGACTTGTGCGCAAAATTTGAGGTCAATCGGACGTGATTTGATAGGTTTAAGAATTGAAAGTAGAAGTTGAAAGTTTTAAAGTTCATAAAGCTTGGATTGGGGGTTGATTCATAATTTATCCTTGTTTGATGTGATTTGAGGTCTCGAGCAAGTCCGTAACGTGTTTTAGGATTGGTTGGTAAGTTTGGTTGAGGTCCCGAGCGCCTCGAGTGGATTCCGGATGGTTTACGGATCAAAAATGGGATTTTTTGGAAGGTTGAGGATTTGTTGGTTGCTGTCATAATCGCACATACAGAAGCAGGGCCGCGGGTGCGGAGCCGCAGAAGCGGCTAGGAAGGCGCAGGTGCAGATTTTGGTTAAAGGCTTGAGGACCGCAGATGCGGTCAAGGTTCCGCAGAAGTGGGACCGCATCTGCGGAGAGGATATCGCAGAAGCGGAAGATGGCATGTTGGAAAGGACTGCAGATGCGGTCAGAGTTCTGCAGAAGCGGGACCGCATCTGTGGGAGGCATGTCGCAAAAGGGAAAAGGGGGTGGCCCAGGGGAGAACACAGATGCGGCATTTCAACCGCACATGCGCAACCGCAGAAGCGGTCAATGAACCACAGGTGCGGAAATAGCTGGAGGCAGAAGGTTGTTTTAAACTCGGGGTTTGGTCATTCTTCTCCCATTTTTCCCTTGGTATGGACGATTTTGGGGAGCTTTAAGAGGAGATTTTCATCATCAACGATAAGGTAAGATATCCCCACTTATTATGAGTTAAATACATCAATTATGTATGGATTTAAGCAAGAATTGTGTAGAAAAACTTGGGCTTTTTAGGGAAAAACCTAGAAATTATATTCTTGGAATTTAACCACGATATTGAGTATGGAATTTAGTGAAAATTATATATTTTAGTTCTTAAGGTCATGGGTAATCTTTATTTTCGAAAAAATTCAGATTCCGGACACGTGGGCCCGAGGGCATTTTGGTTAACTTTTCGATCGAAGTTAGGAATTGCTATAAATTAAATTGTAATGAATAATTGAACATATATTAATGGATTTGCGTAACCGTTGGCTAGTTTCGGAGCGTGGTGCATCAAGTAGAGTCTTCGGAAGGGCATGGAATGCCGGTTATGGATCTTCGGAGCGAGGTGAGTCTCCCTTCTAATCTTGTAAGAGGGAATTGTCCTCATAGGTGAAATAATTGATCATGTGCTCCTATTTGCGGGGGCAAAGTACGCACGAGGTGACGAGAGTCCGTACGTAGCTACTACTATGCTATTGTCCGGGTAGTTAGGACCCAAAAGCATATTATATTTAGATTATTTATGAACCCATTGATAGCTTGAATTGCTTAAATCACATTGAATTAGTAAGTAAATTTATAAAAGAATTAAACTTCATTTCTTAAAAAAATGTTAAAGGAGAATTTATTTTATTTGGATAAATATTTCCCGATAAGTTCTTAATTGACTGATTGAGCATGTATCTCTATGTGTACCTGCGTCGCATGCATCATTCTTGAGCAGGGTATGTGTTTATTTATGGAACGGGCCGAACGCCTCGGCAGATTAAATAGATGCATCTATAGGCGCGCAGTCGACCCTCTGCAAGTGCACAGTTTATTTCTGTCAGATCGGACCGTCACCTCGGCATGATTTGTGCATGATATATATATTGTTGCCTAAGAATTTTCAATGTTGGCATTGCCTTTCATGTCTTGATACGAATCGATAAGATAATGAAAAGTAAAATCTCGGAACCTCTTTATTATTTGAGAAGGTGTTACCCGTTTTCTTGCTCTGTGTTATAAATGTTATATAAATCCATGATTTCCTCACATTCTTATTATATTGTTAATTGACCTCTAGTAAGCACCAAAGTTAACCATCTCGTCTCTACTTCTTTGAGATTAGATGGGATACTCATTGAGTACACGTTGTTTACGTACTCATACTACACTTCTGTGCATTTTTGTTACACAGGTATATGTAACCCAAGTGGCCTACTGGGCGTAGTAGCACGGATGATTCTGGGACAAGGTGAGTTGCATTATTCGAGGCGACCCACAACTAGTATAGTCCCTTTCAGTATATTGTATTTACTTCTTGACCACTGTATTTCGGACGGATGTTCTATTTTATTTCCCTATCTGTAGATGCTCATGCACTTGTGACATCGGGTTCTGGGAGGATTTTGGATTATTCAGTATTAAGTCTTTTATCGACTTTATGTTTATTTTTGTAACATTTTTATTATCTAATATTTAACGTATAAGAAAAATGATTTCCGCAAATATTATAACTGGAATTTAATTATGCATTCTTGGTTGGCTTGTCTGTCAGCAGTGTCCGGCGCCACCACGGCCCTTAGTGGATTTGGGTCGTGACAAGTGTGTGCTCAGACTGATTTGTGGGAAACATGCTCTAGGGTTCTTAGGTCCTTATGTTCAATATGTGGAAAATATCTCATTATGATTTAGTTCAATAATTCCTTAAATTGCATCTATATGCTCCATATGATGTCGCTAGGTTTCCTTGAATTCTTATGTGTTGCATTGACCCTAATTACCTTAATTGAAGTGATCGTCTTCCTTATTGTTTTGACACCTCTTGATTCTGAGTTCCTCTATAACTTTATAAGAATAGGTTACATGTCTACTTGTTGTGATTACCAGTTGTCGCGCCCCTTTTTTCTTGCGAAATCGGGTTTATGACATTTGGGAATTTGGTTTGCATTTGAAGAGTCACCACCTAATTATTAGGGTGAATTAGGATACCAAAAGGGGTTTTGATTTGCGCAACCAGAGATATGGTAAGGGCTTGAAATTATTCTGAGGGAAAGGTGTTAGGCACCCCTCAGAATCCACTAGTGTGGTTCTCGGCCAGACAATTATTGTGAAATTAGGTGCAAATAACATGTAGACAAATAAAGCTTCAAATAAGAGGGGGTTTTCGCATAATAGTTTACAAATAAACAAAGTTGTAAAGAAAAATTAGAAAAGCCAATTTTTTAAAAGAAAGAGCTGAAACTGCTAAAAAGAAGTAAAGAAATAAAGGGAGGGGTCCTAAATTTATTAAAAATATGGACACCCCACAATATCTGGTAATCTCTCCTCAATGAGGGTCTACACATGACATTATCACGTGGTCATCATATCCATATCTACCCTTCCTACCCGTCAAGGTATTAAAGCGCGGAATGGTCTCGATTACTTATTGCATGCTATTACCCGTCCCAATCCTATCAGTCTCGGAGACACTTAAGACTACTAATCCTAAAGGGAAGGGATATTGGGCTTATTTGAGGTTTCAAAAGGTAAAAATCTAAGGTGACATATAAAAAAACATATTGCACATTTAGGGGGAAGCATATAAACAAACAGAGGCTCAATTACACCTCCTTGAATAGAAAAGCACATAATTAGTATGACTTTCACATACTGGTTAAGGTATGATTAAATACCAAACATGAGAGAGCTTAAAGGATGAGGCAGGCTAATTTATTACATAACTCAGATAAGAAGCCCGAATCAGGCCTGCCTGCTGGTTGTAATTAATAGAACGGATTCAGTTTATTTATTAGACTATGGCTTGCCTAAGTGTTTAGACGGGGTCCTATAGGCATGATATCTACTGAATTCAGGAAATAGTAAGGCTTGAAATAAATTGTTGAATGCATACTTGTTAAATTCGCTAATTGATGGAATCAGATTATTAAAATAGAGGCGGGATTTAACGAATGGATTATAAGTTCTCCAAACTGATAGTATCCATTGTTACTGATTTTATATCTAACACTGAGTGAGGCGACTTAGATTCATTTAGAAATTCCTATAGGCATGCTTTGTATGTGTTGCTGATTTTAAACTTTGTAAACATGGTGTAAAAAATGCAGAAGCCTTATAGACATAGTATCTAAATGCATAAGGTTTGTTTTAAACTTATAAACATGGTATCTAGATGCAAAATTTGTTTACGACCTATGAACATGGTATCTATATGTAATTGAATATGTAGAATTGAACAATCCTATAGGCATAATTTCTATACGAAGTTTAATATGGAGAATTCAGAATAGACCTATAGGCATGATTTCTATTTGAATATGCAGAATTCAAGATACCTATAGACATGGTTTCTATATGAAGTTGGATATACAGGAATATAGTAGTCCTATGGCCATGATTTCAATATGTATTTGAAACATGCAAAATTATAATAGACCTATAGACATGATCTCTATATATATCTGAATATGCAAAATTGTAATAGACCTATAGACTTAATTTCTACATGTTTTTGAATATGCAGAATTGTAATGGACCTATAGGCATGATTTTTACCCTTTGCATGCATAGTTACCCACCCTTTTTCCACTAGCCAACCCCAAGTATTTATTAAAATATATGACAAACCAGAATGAATAAAAACTACATAAAAAAAGTATTAAAAAAAAGTACAACCAAAGGAGAGCCTGATTCAGACTTCCTATCTGAAATATGAGATAGACCAACTCAAAGACCACCGATCCAAAGCCTTTCTCCAATCTGAGTGTGTCAAAGTTACCTTAGAGCCTCAATGGAACTCCGGGCAGTGGTCAAACCCAAATTGTATCACCAGAATAGGGGCAAGTGCAGTGTGGAAGGGCCAGCCCTCAAGTTTTCACGTTCAAAGGGGGCTCAAAGGGTCTCATGGCAAGGCTCACAAGATTGGGGCAGAACTTAAAGTCTAGGAGAGGGTGCAAGTGAATAACATAATTCTAAGGAACAAAGGTGAGGGAAACAGCTACAAACATGCACACAAAGGGGTTCAGGGGAATTAGGGGAATTGCAAAGAGCCTATTTAGGCTAAGGCCAGCTTTAGGCATGCCCAGCAATGAAGGATGTTGGCATGCCTATAAGTCTGATAGAACACACAATATTAGAGGCTAGGATCCCATGGGATCAAGTTTTAGTCATGGACAATAATTTGCAGTACTGCCATGCTTCAAGCCATAGAATAGACACATAGAGGGTGAAGTTTTGGGATTACAATAGATTTAGAATAGGCATAAGGAAATTATAGCATGCTAAAGTAAGCATTGAACTATACATAAGCAGTAAGCAGACATACAGGTAAAGGTAGTAAATAAACACATTGTTGTGATTGCTATAAACCTTAATCAGGACATACCAGTCTCAAAGAAGCAAAATATAGTAGTAGCAGTACTTGAAAAAATAGGCCACAACACTAGTAACAATAGATGGTACTTTTTGAATGTGAGTGTGAGTTCAGAAAACCCAGAGTGTTCATGTGTTGTGTTAATGAAAGAGCAGGTATTTATAGTGTGAAAACATGCAGAAAATAAGGCAATAAATAACCATGTACCAATCAAAATCAATTAGTAGAAGAACTTCCTTTAATTAATGAGTTCAAACTTAAACAGTAATAAACAGAAATCATTTAAGGAAAGAGATTCAGTAAGCATCTAGTGTAAAGTAGGTAATTAGGGGTAAATACATAAGAGTTTAATTAAGGAAAGAATATTTAAAATACACGGTTAAACAAATAAGGTAAGATACCCAATAAAATCAATTAGTACATAGTAAATCAAGGAGTCACGGATTCGAAATTACTGGTTCGTGAGTAAACCAAGTCAGAAAGGCTAAGAAAAGTTTTCGAATCAAACCAAGTAACAGGAAAATTAGAAAAACAAGGAAAGAATCAATCAGACTTACACAAAGGAGGTCTGAAATCAGTCAAAAATTGAATATCATTCTAGAGGGGAAGCTTAGCTTATATAAAGACCACACAAGTTTTAGGCATGCGAAGCTGAATTTAGGACAAAGAAAAAGTGTCATGCGATCACAAAAATCAATAAATAGTGAACTAGATGAACATGGTAGTCATCTTAGAGAGGAAGAAGACGGAGAGTATCAAATAGCATGCAAAGGGTCCAGTAGAAAGACCTTAGAAGAGTTCAACATGGAATCATAATCAGAGGTTGAAACAAAGATTTCGAAACTCAGTCGAGAAGTAGATGGAACAATCTTCAGAAACTCGAATAGGTCCGAAGAAGTTAGGATTTTGAAATCAAACAAGTTCGAAGATGAAGAACAAACAAATCATATAGCGAATAGTCTCAATACTCGAATAAAACCCCAAATTTTACGGTTTTTCCATCAATGAAGTGTAGGGATTAACGGACAAGTAATCAAAGCAAAAATACTCACAAAATAAGTTCAGAAATCTCAGACAGGAACTGAGATTTTTAACATGCATCTTCCAGTAGAAGAACAACATAAGAAACATAGTAGAAGAAACACATAATAACACAGTAGAAGAAACACATAAGAATCATAGTAGAAGAAACACACAAGAAACACAGTAGAAGAAACACCATAAGAAATATAGTAGAACATGCTTATGATCAAAGAAACTTCTAAAAAAAGGAACCCTAAATCGAAAAAGATAAATGTTTTGAAAGCACAGCTTTTTGAAAGAAACTTAAAAAATGATTGGAATTTTAGGATAAACATAAATCTAGAACAAATCTAAAGAAATCAGAAGAACCTCAAAAGTTAGGGTTTCTAAAGAAACCCAGAGGGTGAGAAAGGCTCAGAAATCATCGATCTGAGCAGGAGAGGTCGAGATCAGGCTTGAATAGCCACAGCTGGCCGGAGCAAGGTCGGAGACGGCCATAGAACTCGAATCAAACAAAGTCTGGGCCAAGGTTCTTCATGGTCAGGTCTTGAAACTATAGTAATCGTGTGTGTAAGAGTTATAGGAGTCCGATAAAGAACTTCGATGGCCTTGGAAGCCATGGATTCCGGTGATTTTAGGGTGGAAGTGGAGGGAGGCGGATAGGGTTTAAGAAGCTTCAAGAGGGAATTGAGAGAAGGGTGGAATTCAAGGGCGGCTATAAAAGGGAAATGATTAGGTTTAGGGGTTAGGCTGGGTTAAAAAATGAAGGGGCAAATATGAGCCATTAATCTAAGTGATCAACGACTAGAACTAACAGGAGAGTCCAGGTGGGTTATTTAAAAGGGTCGTGGGTCGGGTAGATTAGGTAATTGGGTTGGGTAATTGGGTTTAGGAATTGGGTTTAATTAGAGGTTCAAATCCGGCTAAAATTGAAATGTAAATGGGCTATCATTTAAATAGTTATTTTTCCCTCATTATTTTATAAAAATTAGTAAACAATTTGTGGAAGTAAATTAAAGGCACTAAAATGATTAATAATACATAATTATTAAATTTAAAATATTGGAGTTAATTTTATAACTATAAATACAATGAAATCTTAAAAGAGGCCAGTATTGTAATTACATGAAATTTAGCTTAAAAATACCAAATAAATTTATAAAAATATGAAAAAAATATGTTAGCTATATTTTATAAATATGAGAATCAATTAAATGAATCACTAAAAATGATAATTTTGGGGATAATTACTGGGTTTTCCCTTGATAAAATAGGGCGATAAAACGAATTTGAAAATCTTTGAAAAATTAAGGAAAACTAATAAAACCTTGAGACATGCTTATATATGAATATATAGGCTAGTTTGAAGGTATTTTGCATATTTAAAAATATAGAGAAAATTGGGTATAAACAGCTGCCCCTCTTTACCCGAGAAGGATGGAAGAGTTGTTGGGTAAAGATATGATGGTCAAATTTTGACCTAGCAAAACGGTTTGAAGAGGACTTAGGCCGTGCTCTAGTATCTGAGCTGCCTACATATCCCTAGTTTTACAGGAGTCAAGCCATATGTAGTTCAGGATCTGCCGGCGGAGTATGCCGACGGAGGCTAACCAAGAATGAGCGCAATATTCAGGATAGGGTGAATGGGCACAGTCTGATGGGGCTGCGGGGACTAGAATGGAATCGTTCCTGTCGAGATGGTTGTTGCTCTCCAGTTTACCTGCAAATAAGCAATACAAGCATATATTGTGTAGAAATTTAAATGTGATGCAAGTTCCCATCAGACCATAAATATTGTCTTTGGACGGTTAGGATGACGTCCTCAGACCATGGCGGCTATGAGAATAATGCCTCCGAACCATGATGTCTTTGAATAGATCCTCAGGCCATGGCATGGTGTTCTCGGGCGATGCAAATGGTGCCTCCGAACAATGATGCCCTTAGATAATTTGGCGATCTTTCATCCCATGAAATGCAGTATTTGGCGATCTTTTAGCCCATGAGATGCGATAAGCGGCGATATTTCAGTCGTGCAAACGTAAATAAAACGGCAATCTTTCAGCCATGCAGAATATAAATAAGGTGGGCATCTTTCATCCATGCAAGTATAAATAAAGCGGCGATATTTTAGCAATGCAGAATGTAAATAAAGTGGCGATATGTCATCCATACAAGCATAAATAAAGCGGTGATCTTTCAGCCATGCAGAATGTAAAATAAAATGGCGATCTTTTAGCCATGCAGAATGTAAATAAGGTGGCAATATTTCAGTCATGCAAATGTAAATGAGGTGGTGATCTTTTATCCATACAAGTGTAAATAAAGTGGCAATATTTCAGCCATGCAGATGCAGATGGAGACAGTGTTTAATCTCGGAAGGCAGAATGGTAGCCTTATGCAATGTAGAAAATGCAAATGATGCCAGTGTTTAGTCTCGGAAGGCAGAATGGTAGCCTTATGCAATGTACAAAATATAGACGGAGACAGTTTTTAGTCTCGGAAGGTAAAATGGTAGCCTTATGCAATTCAGAAAATGCAGATGGAGACAGTGTTTAGTCTCGGAAGGTGGAATGGTAGCCTTATGCAATGCAGAAAATGTAGATGGAGACAGTGTTTAGTCTCAAAAGGCAGAATGGTAGCCTTATACAATATAGAAATAAAATAAAATGGCAAATGGAAACAAAGTTTATTATCTTATAGCAAGTTACGATGTCGTGATTGCTGGGGACATTGTGCTATATCACCGGCGTGCTTGGATGGCAAATACTAGTAAGTGCAACAATCCGGAGAGTTGTATTCATGATCAATGTTTGTCTTGTGAGTGTATAGTATTTCAGATGCTTTTGCAATCCAAGTTTCTGCATCCAAAGAAAAAATCGTTAATTTTGCAGAGGGGAGGTTAGTTTGTATCCCTGATGGCCTTGCTCGACCTTTTTAGCTTTGATCTGGTGATATGGTATGTATCATTGTGTAGTGTCGCTGAACAAAATGGTTTCAATAATAAACATGCATGAATTTGTAAAATATGACATAAGTATATATTTAAGAAATAGCTTTTAAATGAACCGATGACTGTGACGTGGCTCAAGACATTGCAACTTCTCTTGTTACGGAATTTTGAGGGTCCTCCTCAAAATTTTACCCCGGTTTAATGTGTTGATGCTTCTGATGGCTGCTTACGATGATTGTTTGAGATTACTTCGGAATTTGGACGGTCCTCCTCAAAATTCTGCCCCAGTTTCCAATTGCGGGGAAAATAAATTTTTTATTGAATTATGACCGAACCATAAGGCTGCCTAAGTATCCCCTCTTAAATGGGAATCAGGTTAGACGTAATTCAAATTACATCATATAGGAAAGCAAAAGATTACACATATTAGCGCTTGACTGCATCTGAATTGATTAGTTTTAACCAAAATTCTCTGTCCATTTCTACAAGTATAAGGGCTCCTCCTGTCAGAACTCGATGAACCATGTATGGACCTTGCCAGTTGGGAGAGAATTTCCCCTTGGCTTCATCTTTATGCGAGAAAATTTTCTTTAACACCAGCTGCCCCGGTGTGAACTGTCTCGGCTTGACTCTCTTGTTGAAGGCTCTAGACATTCTGTTATGATAAAGCTGACCGTGGCAAACTGCATTCATTCTTTTTCCATCTATAAGAGCTAGCTGCTCGTAATGACTCTTCACCCATTCTGCATCGTCAAGCTCAGCTTCTTATATCATTCTTAAGGAAGGAATTTCTACTTCGGTGGGGAATGACGACTTCTGTACCATAAACCAACATATAGCGGGTTGCCCCAATTGATATGCAGATAGTGGTGCGATACCCCAAAAGAACAAATGATAGCTTTTCGTGCCATTGCTTATGCTTCTCTATCATTTTCCTTAATATCTTCTTGATGTTCTTGTTGGCGGCTTCTACGGCTCTATTCATTTGAGGCTTGTAAGATATGGAATTCTTGTGTTTTATCTTAAAGGTTTCACACATAGCTTTCATCAAGTCACTGTTGAGGTTGGAGCCATTGTCAGTAATGATCAATTTTGGAATCTTGAATCGACAAACGATATGGTTGCGGACAAAGTCTACCATGACATTCTTACTCACTGCTTTGTAAGATGTTGCTTCGACCCATTTGGTGAAATAGTCAATTTCTACTAGGATGAACCTGTGCCAATTGGAAGCGACCGGCTCGATCGGTCCGCTAAATCCATTCCCCAAGCACCAAACGGCCATGGTGAGCTTGTTGCATTAAGCTTATTTGGAGGTACCTTTATCATGTCTGTATGTATTTGGCAGCGGTGGCATTTTCGAACATACTAGATGCAGTCCGTTTCCATAGTCATCCAGAAGTAAACAGCCCAGAGTGTCTTCTTGGCTAAGACAAAAGCATTCATATGTGGACCGCAAGTCCCAGCATGGATTTCTTCTAGTAGCTTAGATGCTTCCTTTGCGTCGATACACCTTAATAACCCCAAATCAGGAGTCCTCCTGTATAGGATTCCTCCACTATCAAAGAAGTGGTTGGATAACCTCCGAAGGGTGTGCTTCTGAATAGGACCTACAAGCTCTGGATATTCTCCCTTTGCTAAATATTCCTTGATATCACGAAAAAAGGCTTTCCGTCTGCCTCTTCTTCAACATCGGCACAATAAGCTGGATGATTATGGATCTTTGCTGGAATGGGATCAATGAAGTTATTATTCGGATGTTGTATCATGGATGACAGGGTAGCCAATGCATCGGCGAACTCATTCTAGATTTTGGGAACATGCTGGAATTCCGTCTTTATGAACCTCTTTCTCAGTTCCTGTACGTGATGCAGATACGGGAGTATCTTAGGGTTCTTGGTTTCCCATTCTTCTCGGACTTGATGTATGAGAAAGTATGTATCTCTAATCACTAGAAACTCTTGAATATTCATGTCGATAGCCATCATGAGACCTAAGGTGCAAGCTTCGTACTCGGCCATATTGTTGGTGCACGGGAACCTGAGTTTGGCAGACATCGGACTGACCGGTTTCTGATACTAGGACTCTTCCTATGCCAGCTCCTTTGAAATTTGCTGCTCCATCAAAAAACATTCTCCAGCCATCATAGGATTCTGTAATTTCTTCTCCTATGAACCTCTTCATCAGGAAAATACATCTTCAGGGGTTCGTATTCTCCATCCACGGGGTTTTTGGCAAGGTGAACTGCTAGTGCATATCCCTTGATTGCTTTATGAGTTACGTAGACAATGTCAAATTTAGTCAGCAGGATTTGCCACTTCGCCAGCTTGCCAGTGGGCATGGGCTTCTGAAAGATGTACTTCAAAGGATCCATCCTTGATATGAGATATGTAGTGTAGGCACAAAAGTAATGTCTCAGCTTCTGGGCTACCCAAGTCAAAGCACAATAGGTGTGCTCCAACAGAGAATATCGGGCCTCGTACACGAGTGAATTTCTTGTTGAGATAGTAAATGGCTAGGCGGGACTAAGACTGGTGGTGTTAATAGGTATTCCTTGAACCTATCTAAAGCTTTCTGGCATTCATCAGTCCACTTGGTGGCGGCACCCTTTTTCAACATCTTGAAGATAGGCTCACAGATGACCATGGACTGTGCTATGAACCGACTGATATAGTTAAGCATTCCCAAGAAACTCATCACGTCCTTCTTGTTCTTTAGCGGTGGTAGTTCCTGAATAGACTTGACCTTTGATGGATCCAGTTCTATTCCCAGGCGACTCACAATAAAACTAAGTAATTTTCCAGTAGGAACCCCAAATGCACACTTTGCGGGATTGAGCTTTAGGTTGTATCTTCGCAATCTGTTAAAAAACTTTCTCAAATCTTCCATGCGATGTGGCCTTTTTGGACTTGATGATAACATCATCTACGTACACCTCGATCTCTTTGTGTATCATATCATGAAAAATAGTAGTCATAGTTATCATATAGGTGACTCCTGCATTGTTTAACCCAAATGGCATCATCTTGTACCAGTACATTCCCCACGGCATAATGAAAGCCGTTTTCTCAGCATCTTCTTCATCCATCCGGATCTAATGTTAACCAACGAAAATATCCAAAAATTATTGCAATTCATGCTTAGCGTAACTGTCGATCAGGGTGTGTATGTTTGGCAAGGGGAAGCCGACACTGACACTAACCTTCCCGTCCTTCTTTGGTACCGGCACAATGTTAGATAACCATGTCAGATACTCAACTACCCTGAGAACTTTAGCTTTGACCTGTTTGGTGACTTCTTCCTTGATTTTCAAACTCATATCAGGTTTTAACTTTTTAAGCTTCTACTTTACAGGTAGACAAGTCGATCAGTCGGCAGTTTGTGTGCCATAATAGATGTACTTAGACCAGTCATGTCATCGTATGACCAGGCAAATATGTCCTCATATTCTAATAAAAATTCTGTGTATTATCTCTTTTCTGATGACGATAAGTGAACGTTGATTCACGTTTCTTTAGCATTCTCCTCATCCCCCATTCTAACAATTTTAGTCTCGTCTAGGTTGGACTTCGGTCTGTTTTCAAAATTCTCAACTTCCTTAACAATCCCTTTCGGTATGTCATCTTCCTCTAAATCTATGTCTGTTTGTTGCGTTGTCTCATTGCATTTCACAGTCGTTGGTTCATCAAGATAAGTAATAGTAATGCTATATAAGTAAAGTAAAGAGAGAAAATAATAAGATTAAGTGTTGATTCATCAGATAAGTCGAAATGCCTTGATAAGTTGCATAATAATTTTGAATATTGAAGATCTTATTGCGGAAATTTAAAATGCGAAATGAAAGTTAACTAGTAAAAAAATGCATGATGCTTGTTCACCCGTGTTACCCCGAGGCTCGTCGCGCTCTGGTAGTTCTGATGGTCCAGTTATTGAGGCATGATCCTCTACTTACAGCCTGTATGGAAGGGCCTTCCTCCCCCTCCTCCTCGAAAATGACACAACAATCCATATCATCGTCTTCTATGAACAAATTCTTCACTGCTACCAGTGCTTCCTCTTCTTCTGACCCATAGATAACTTTGGCTGGTTGGTTAGTCTATTCCAAGAGAGGTATTGGCTGCTCCAATGGATAGTAAGGACCGCGCCATGGTGGCGACCAGTTGTTGAATTCCTCCTAGGTGTACTTATATCCCAGACCGAAGGTGCTGCCATGTTTCTTAGGTTTGATAGGCTTAGCGATTCCTTGGAAGTTCTTGCCAAGCCCCTTGTCAGGTCGTATCCGCTCCAGTTTAATATGCTTTCAATTTTTTTGTCCCACCATTTGTCTTTGTCAACAGCGTTGACTCACTCGATGTGGTGATAAGTCTCCCTGCCTATCTTGTTTCTGCCTCCGATTGCTAGGATAGTCTAGCGACTGTATATGGGATTGCTACCGTCATCGTGGATGATCATCTCTTGGTGATTCCACTCAAACTTCACTACTTGATGTAGCGTTGACACTATGTCCCCAGCGGCATGAATCCATAGTCGTCCCAATAGCATATTTTAAGATATCGGCACGTCTATCACTTGTAAATCAACACCAAACCAGGTAGGCCCCATTTGCAAACACAGGCTAATTTCCCCAATGGTGGACATTTGGGAACCATCGAAAGCTTTTACATTGATGACCATGTCCTTGATCTCATGCAGTCCCTTTCCCAATGTCCTGAGTGTTACCAACGGACAGATATTGAGGCTGGACCCTCCATCAATCAGGATTCTGGTGATAAAATAATCTTTGCATTGCACGGTGATGTGTAAAGCCTTGTTTTGACTCAAACCTTCTGGTGGTAACTCATCTTCATGAAAAGTGATCTTGTGACTTTCCAATAACTGGACTACCATGTTAGCCATCTCTCTGCCGGTGATGTTGCTTGGTACATATGCCTCACTCATCACCCTTAACAGGGCATTCTTGTGTGCATCGGAATTCTATAGCAAAGCAAGGATAGAAATTTGCGCCGGTGTTTTGTTCAGCTGATCAATGACCGAGTATTCCTTGGCCTATATTATTATCTAGAGATCATCTGGCCCGGTCTCAGTGATGGTTGGCCGGCTAGAGGACTGCTTTCGTGACTCAGCCAAATGTTTTGGGGTATAAACCCTACCATTTCTCGTCATACCTTGTGCCGCAACAGTTTTTCAGAACATGACCATGCCTTTTCTTCTTGCCTCAGCTGTGTAGTCCCAAGGTATAGCATTTTTATGGAGTGGTGTTATGGCCGACATTGCCACTAGAATTGGCGTGGCTATCTTTACTCCGAACAGAGCATGCACCTTGGGTGGTAAAATTGTAACTTCGAAGGGTGTAGGTGCATTTGCTGGCGACAGGAATTCTACCTCAATCGATGCTGGTGTCTTTGCAAAGGATGGTGCTTCAAACTCAAGTGGCATGGACATATTTACCTTGTTATCCCCAGAGGGCTAAATCTAGACTACAATCGAATTAAGGTTGACTATTGGCTTTTTTGGATTGTCACCTTCTATGATCAAATAGATAGATCGCTTGGGATCCCAATCATTCTCTATTTCAATCATGCGAACGCCTCCACCCTTGTGGTATGGCAGAGGGTTATTGAGAACATTCAGAGCAGGTTCCTTGGCCATAATAATCTTATTATCAATTAAAGCCTGGATCATATCTTTTAAAGAGTGGCATTCGTCAATGGTGTGCCCTTTCATGCCAGAATGTTATGCAAAGGATTTATTTGGATTAACCCATTGGGAAGGATTCTTAGGTGTAGCAGGGATAGGGGTGACATAACCAGTAGTTTTGAGTCTTTCATACAACTAGTCGATAGGTTTCGCAATGGTGGTATACTATTTTAGGGGCCTTCGGTCAAAGTTTGGTTAGGGTCTAGGGAAGTTTTTGCATGGAGAAGGGGAACGGTAGTGGGACGGTTGAGTGTTGTAGGTTTGTAAACATGTGCTGGTTGGGAATATTTAGGTGAAGTAGGCTGATATATGGGAGGTGATTGATAAGTGGGTGGTGGAGCTTGGTAAGAGGGCAAGGGTGCTTGGTAGTTTAGAGTAGGCTGATATGGGAGTGGAGGCATTGGGTAGGTTTGGTATTTGACGGGAAATTTGGATCTCTGTGCCACCATTACGGCTCCTACATCCCTTTTCTTGTACACACCGCCTGACTGTAAGGCCATGTTTGTAGCTTGCAAGGCCTCGAAATTTGTAACCATACCGCTTTTGATGCCCTCTTCGATCCTTTCTCCCAGCTTGATAATGTCAAAAAATTTGTGGCCCTCAATCATCATCAATATCTTATAATATTGTGGGTCTTGGGCCCGGACGAAGAATTTGTTCATTTGTTCTTCTTCTAAGGCGAGTCTAACCTTAGTATCTTCGGACCTCCAATGAGTAGCATACTCGCGGAAGGTTTTTGTGGGCTTCTTCTTTAGATTTTGAATATAGAACACATCCGGTGAATTCTCCATGTTGAACCTGAATCTGTCCATAAAATTAGATGCCATGCTTCCCAGTTCGACAACTTCTTTGGATCTTGGCTAATGTACCAAGATAGAGCATCTCCCTTCAAGCTCCTCATGAAAAGCTTAATGCGAATTTTCTCATTTTTTCCTATTCCAACCAATTTGTCACAGTATGTTCTCAAATGGACCCTTGGATCTCCTGTACCATCAAACTTTTCGAACTTAGGAGGTTTGTACCCCTCGGGCAGTTCGACATCGGGTTGTATGCAAATATCTTCGTAGTTTAGCCTTTTAATTCCCTTACTACCTTCAATGCCTTGAATACTGCTAGTCAACTTTTTAAGTTCTTCGGCTAGGTTTTTGATGAGCAAGTCCTTATCATCGGACTCGGGTGTGCTTGAGATGGGCTGGGTGGAGTGCGGCATAGTCTCCCGTAGATGGGGGTATTATGTTGGGTGTGGCAGTGGTCATTTCTGGAGTTCTGGAGTTCTAGGATGAGCAGTGGGGTGTTATTGGAGGTATGGCAGGTAT
Source organism: Nicotiana glauca (assembly GCA_026770625.1). Taxonomy (NCBI): domain Eukaryota; kingdom Viridiplantae; phylum Streptophyta; class Magnoliopsida; order Solanales; family Solanaceae; genus Nicotiana; species Nicotiana glauca. The sequence goes on along the minus strand of MU764674.1, from coordinate 34,150 downwards.
TGCAGTGGTGGTGAGGAACAAGATGGTTTTGTTGCTTTGGGATATTTTGTGGAGGTACAAGATTCTGAGTGTTTGAGAAATTAATATCTGGAGTGGTGAGGGAAAATGACAGATTTTCCAGATTCCGAACCTGGTCAAGTTCTTCTTGAAATTTTAGAATCTTTTGTTCTAGTTGGGATGCATTTTCCTTAGGAACCAGAGTACCGTGGCCATGAGTGACCTCTACCCATTCTGTTGAGTTCTCCTTTCTGGCGTTGTTCAAATCTTCCATCTTCCCCTTGTTCTTGTATCTGATAGGACTGATATAAGGATTAGGTGGAGGGCCACTGGATCTCGCGAAATAGGATGATGTTGCCAGAGTTCACGAACTAACCTTTGGGGAGGGGAATAAACAAAAATTAAAAACAAAGGTAACAAGTTAGTGAGGATTATAAAATAGTGTTGAAATATTTAAACATACACTGTGGGAATGTAAAGAGTGTCCTAATTTGGGGACCTCTTTATGCCCGAGGTAGGCCTAGAGACAAGTTGATTTGGAAAACTTAGAATGCTAAATGCCTTATTTCATTGATAAAAAAATAGACGAATCCCTAAATCGACACTAAATAACAGGAAATAAAAGTTGCTAGTGGCCATTGGCCTTACTACATTTTATAAAGCAAAACAAAAACTCCTATCTATTTGATCCCAGAAGGACCTTCCCTAGATTCGGCGTCCTTGGCTACATCGAACAGCTTCCCTAACTCGTGCAGTTCCAGCAGCAGGTAGGCTCTGGCCAGATGTCCGCCTTCATTTCCTTTAGCACTCCAGCAGTCTTCGACCCTCTTGAGAAATTTCTTTTCCAACTCTATCATACCTCGCTCTAAATATCCCAGTCGCTTGTAGGTGCTGACAGCCATTTCCTTCCATTCTTCAATTAATTTTTGATTGGCTTCCTGTATCTCATGGTGCTCGCTTTTGCATTCTCGGATCCTCTTGCATAGTTGATTGTACTTGACTTGAGCTTCAGCCTTTTCATATATGATCATGTGGCATCGAATAAACCCAGGTTGACCCAGACCGTCGTGCTTATCCTCCAACCAGCCTGAATAATAGGGAGCACAACCAGCGTGGTATCTATCTGGCTTGATGGTATCCTTTCCCAGGACAGTCTTGCAGTGCCACATATGCTGATCCTGGCACTTGTAAGGACTATCTTCATCCTGGAAGTCGACCCGGATGTGACTCACTTTTTCGACCCTGGGTATAACTTGCTTCCTACCCACTTGTCTCAAAACCCAGAGAGGTGCGTAAGGGTACGTTCCTCTTAAGCCGATTAGTATCAGGAAAGGTGCGTCTCTGGATCGGACGATGAACTCCTTGGTCGGAAACCACTCGAACATCTATTGTACCTGGTCTTCAGTCAGATTTTCAAAGAGTTCGACCCATTCTCTAGAATTCTCCGATTGGGCGAAATATGTTGGGCATGTAATTCATTCGCTTTGGATGATGAAAAGCTATATGATCATCCTAGTACCTTCGATGGATTTCTTGCCGGTATTCACCTTTTTGGAGATATTCCATGAGCAAAAGTTGAAGTAGCAAGTTATAGCCTTCGAAGTGCTTGGCTCCCTGTTGACACCTTTCTAGGAGGTATATATCTGCAATGATTATGGGCACGAGGCTGAGTGGTTGCCCGGCAATTCCCTCCATTAGATTTTTAGTTACCATAGCTAGTCTGGTGTGGATTCTTGCCTTCTTCGTTGGAAACACGATCAATCCCAGGAAGCAAAACATGAACACAAAGACCCTTCTGTGAATATGTCCCAATGATGTGATGGAAAACTCCTCAGGATAGGTACGGTTGGATTTGCAGTGACTGTACCTTTCGTACAAATAATCAAAAGGGGTGTAAGAGTCTTTCAAACATGTCAATTCAGGATTTTTCTTCAAACCCATCATCTTGAGGAAACCCCTGCTCTTGCGGTTCTCAGGCATTAACAAACCTGGAGTTTCCCATGGTATACAGGCTAATCCCCCTATTTCTTCTAGTAAGGGTGTCATTTCAATATCCCCGAAGTGGAACACGGACCTCTTGCAATCCAAGAACAAAGTAGTAGCTTCTCTGATCTTGTTGTTGGGTTGGATTTCTAGGAGGGAAGGTACGTTCCCCAAATATTTTCGGACAAGAGTCTAATCACTAGAGTGAAAATCCTTCCACCAGCTTATCAGTTTGCGGTGGATGTTGGTGACTATACCGAATTTAGGGACTTCGTGCCTCATATTTCTGAAAGACAAAGGGTTAGTCCCTAACCCCATCAGACTTGACTATTTAATATCAACAATTGGCATAAAAGCATTTAATTCTCCATATAAATGCACAATACGTGACGATGTCCGTTTGGGTTCTAGGGAAACCCAGTGGACTTTGGACAAGGCTATCTTAAAGAGTCATTATGCGGACAACATAGCTGACTCGGCTAGGTTTGACCATGATGCATGCACAATTTTAATCAGAGTAAGGTTTCTATGGGGTTTTAGACTGGTAACCTTGAGCGGACAACTCAAGGGGGAAAGGCGCGGAACAGTCGATTACACCGTTGATCGATTATCACAAAAATGCCTTTTCCGGATTTAGGGGTGATAATATCGGAAGAGTGCAACCACTCATTATAAGCGTTGCTATAGGTTTTTTTGGCACAAGTGGAATATGATGTTGACCATGATTATGCAACAATTAAAGGCATGTTGTCATGTATTTGCCCATTAAGAAAGTAGTAAATACAACAGTTTCATAATGTGAAGTAGTAGTAAAGAAAAGATAAAAAAAAGACAAGTCACTTTTCCAATCAAAAGGGAATTTAATGCTTAAAGAAATAAACAATAATTGCGTGTAAGGAAGCATAAATTCACAATAATAGTCTGAAATGGTAAACGCCTAAAATTCCCAAGCGGAGTCGCCATGCTGTCGCGCCCCCGTTTTCTCGCGAAATCGGGTTTATGACATTTAGGGGACAACTCTTTCCTTTTGGGAATTGGGTTTGCATTTGAAGAGTTGCCACCTAATGATTAGGGTGAATTAAGACACCAAAAGGGGTTTTGATTTGAGTAACCAGAGATAGGGTAAGGGCATGAAATTATTCTGAGGGGAAGGTGTTAGGCACCCCTCAGAATCCACTAGTGTGGTTTCCGGCCAAACAATTATTGTAAAATTAGGTACAAATAACATGTAGACAAATAAAGCTTCAAATAAGAGGGGTTTTTCACATAATGGTTTATAAATAAATAAAGTTGGAAAGAACAATTAGAAAAAGCCGATTTTTTTAAAGAAAGAGCTGAAACTGCTAAAAAGAAGTAAAGAAATAAAGGGTAGGGGTCCTGGATTTATTAAAAATATGGATCACCCCACACAATGTCTGGTGATCACTCCTCAATGAGGGGCTACACGTGACATTATCACGTGGTCATCATATCCATATCTACCCTTCCCACCCCGTCAAGGTATTAAAATGCGGAATGGTCTCGATTATTATTGCATGCTATTACCCGCCACAATCCTATCAGTCATAGAGGCACTTAGGACTACTAATCCTAAAGGGGAGGGATATTGGGCTTATTTGAGGTTTCAAAAGGTAAAAATCTAAGGTGACATACAGAAACATATATTGCACATTTAGGGGGAAGCATATAAATAAACAGAGGCGCAATTACACCTCCTTGAACAGAAAAGCACATAATTAGCATGACTTTTACATACTGGTTAAGGTCTGATTAAATACCAAACATGAGAGAGCTTAAAGGTTGAGGCAGACTAATTTATTACATAACTCAGATAAGAAGCCTGAATCTGGCCTGCCTGCTGGTTGTAATTAATAGAATAGATTCAGTTTAGTTATTACCCTATGGCTTGCCTATATGTTAAGACGGGGTCCTATAGGCATGATATCTACTGAATTCAGAATATAGTAAGGCTTGAAATAAATTGTTGAATGCATACTTGTTAAACTCTCTAATTGAGGGAATCATATTATTAAAAGAGAGGCGGGATTTAACGAATGGATTAAAAGTTCTGCAACTGACATTATCCATTATTACTGGTTTTATATCTAACACTGAGTGAGGCAACTCAGATTCAATTATAAATTCCTATAGGCATGCTTTCTATGCGTTGCTGATTTTAAACTTTGTATACATGGTGTAAAAAATATAGAATCCTTATAGACATAGTATCTAAAGGCATAAGGCATGTTTTAAACCTATAAACATGGTATCTAGATGCCAAATTTGTATACGACCACTGAACATGGTATCTACATGTAATTGAATATGTAGAATTGAACAATCCTATAGGCATCATTTCTATACGAATTTGAATATGCAGAATTCAGAATAGACCTATAGGCATGATTTCTATTTGAATATGTAGAATTCAAGATACCTATAGACATGGTTTCTATATAAAGTTGGATATGCAGGAATATAGTAGTCTTATGGTCATGATTTCTATATATATTTGAAATATACAAAATGATAATACACCTGTAGACATGATCTCTATATGTATCTGAATATGCAAAATTTTAATAGACCTATAGACACAATTTCTACATGTTTTTGAATATGCAGAATTGTAATGGACCTATAGGCATGATTTCTACCCCTTTGCATGTATAGTTACCCACCCTTTTTCCACTAGCCAGCCCCAAGAGTTTATTATAACTTATTACAAACCAGAATGAATAAAAATTACATCAGAAAAATTGAAAAAAGAAAGTACAACCAAAGAAGAGCCTGATTCAGACTTCCTGTCTGAAATATGAGATAGACCAACTCAAAGACCACTAATCAAAAGCCTTTCTCCAATTTGAGTGTGTCAAAGTTCCCTTAGAGCCTTAATGGGTATCCGGGCAGTGCTCACACCCAAATTGTATCACCAGAATATGGCAAGAGCAGTGTCGAAGGGCTATCCCTCAAGTGTCCAAGTTCAAAGGGAGCTCAAAGGGTCCCAAGGCAAGGCTCACTAGAGAGGGGCATAACTTAAATTCTAAGAGAGTGTATAAGTGAAGAACAGAATTCTAAGGAATAGAGGTGAGGGAAACAGCTAGAAACGGGCACACAAAGGGGTTCAGGGGAATAGGGGAATTGCAGAGAGCCTATTACTTAGGCTAAGGCAAGCTTTAGGCATGCCCAGCAATGAAGGATCCTGGCATGCCTATAAGTCTGCCAGAACACACAATATTAGAGGTTAGGATCCCAGTGGATCAAGTTTGAGTCATGGATAATAATTTACAGTACTGCCATGCTTCAAGCCATAGCATAGACACATAGGGGGTGGGGTTTTGGGATTAAATATATTTAGAATAGGCAGAAGGAAATTACATCATGCTTTGAACTATACATAAGCAGTAGGCAGACATGCAGGTAAAGATAGTAAATAAACACAATGTTGTGATTGCTGAAAACCTTAATCAGTACATACCCGTCTCAAAGAAGCAAAATACAGCAATAGAAGTACTTAAAAAAATAGGCCGCAACACTAGTAACAAGAGATAGTGCTTTTTGAATTTGAGTGTAAGTTCAGAAAACCAAGAGTGTTCTTGTGTTGTGTTAATGAAAGAGCAATATTTATTGTGTAAGTAGGTAGAAAATAAGGCAAGAAATAACAATGTACCAATCAAAATCAATCAGTAGAAGAACATCCTTAATTAAGGAGTTCAAACTTAAATGGTAATGAACAGAAATCATTTAAGGAAAGAGATTCAGTAAGCATCTTGTGCAAAGTAGGAAATTAGGGGTAAATACATAGGAGTTTAATTAAGGGAAGAATCTTTAAAATACACGGTTAAATGTGACGACCCGACCCGTCGTCTCAGGATTTACCACCCTATTTCCTCCATTTTATGCCTCCTTATGTTTCTTTATCGGTGTTTGGTTTGTTAGAGTTGATTTGGATTGGTTTTGATAAGAAATGAGACACTTAGTCTCTTTAAGGAAGGGTTATGTTGGAAAAGTCAACCGGATGTTGGCTATTGTGTTAGAGGGCTCGGATTTGAATTTTGATGATTCGGTTAGCTTCGTGGGTGATTTATGACTTAGGAATGTGATCGGAATTTATTTTGGAGGTCCGATGAAGAATTAGGCTTGAATTGGCGAATTTAGTATTTTGGCTAATTCCGGTTGATAGGTGAGATTTTGATCCGAGGGTCGAAATGGAATTCCGAAAGTTTCTGTAGCTTTGATATGCGATTTGTGATGTGTGTGCAAAATTTTAGGTCATTCGGACGTCGTTTGGTTGGGTTTTTGAACTGATGCGTGTTTTGGAAGTTTTTAGAAAATTTAGGCTTGGATTCGATGAGAAGCGATGATTTTAGTGTTGTTGGATGTGTTTTTACGATTTGAAAAAGTTCGTATGATGTCATAGGACATGTTGGTGCTTTTGATTGAGGTCCCGGGGGCCTCGGGGTGATTTCGGGTGGTCAATCGGACCAATCTTGGCCTTAAAAGATTGCAGGTTTTTAGTTATTTTTGTTGCAGAAGAATTGTTCTTCGCGTTCGCATTGGTGAGATGCGAACGCGTAGAAGGAATTTGAGGGCAAGGATTTTTGGCCTTCGCGTTTGCATCTGAGGCTTGGCGATCACGTAAGGAAATTAGATCATGCATCGCGTTCGCATGAAGGGGGATACGTTCGCGCATAAGGAGTTGGGTTCCAGGGATGTTGCCCTTCGCCTTCGCGTGGTGATGTCCGCGTTCGCGTAAGATTGAGTTCCAGACCTTCGCGTTCGTGTGGATACAACCGCGTTCGCGAAGGGTATTTTTGGCAGAGGCGAGATTTGTTCATCGCGAACGCGGGAGGACCCTCGCATTTGCATAGAGGAAAAATAGGCCTGGCAGAAGGGTTTTTATGGAACATTTCATCCGCGAGTCCAAGTTAATTTCCTCCATTGTTGAGCATCTTGAGAGCTTTTTGGGAGAAATTGAAGAGGGTTTCGAGGAGGATTGATTGGAGGTGAGTCCTATGGCCTAGAAACATCATTTTATTGAAGAATCAATCTGTAAATTCATGGAAATTTGAGTAAAATTGGAAGAACTAGGGCTTGACTTTTGAAATGAAAATTTGGGATTTGAGGGGGCATTTGAGCTCCGATTTTGGTAAATTTTATACGTATGAACTCGTGGCGAGACGAGGAATATGGTGTTGTGAATTTTATAACTTTTTGAGAAGTGGGCCCGGGGCTCGGGTTTTGCTAGTTTTGAGATTTTTGCTATTTCTCAATTGTTTTTGATTGGGTATTGTTCCCTTAGCATATTGTGATGTATTTGCTCTGATTTTTGATAGATTCGATGCGTGTGGAGGCTGGTTCGAGCAGCAAAGGCGTCGTGGGCTAGAGATTTCACCGGTTCGAGGTGAGTAATGATTGTAAATGATAGTCTCAGGGTTTGAAACCCCGAATTTGCGCATCATAGTGCTGTATTGAGGTGACCTGAACGCCGGATATGAGCGTGGGGTAGAGCACCGTTGGGGATTTTCACTTGGTCCATCCCGGTTGTTGATTGTTACCGCGTATTTGACTGAAACTACTTGTTATCATCATAATTTGGGCTGATTGTCATGTTTGGGCTTCGTGCCAACTGTGTGAATTCTTCAGGGATTGATATCACTGTTTTTGCATTATTTTGCATACTATTTGATCCTGGTCCAGGGTTTTAATACTGATTTGCAAACTCAGCCATTTTTCTAAGATTTGAAAACTTAGACAACATTATATTGATGTTTTGAGCTGAGAACTGTTATTTTAATATTGCCCAAGTGGCTTATGTGCATTTCTGGACTGAGCATAGATCTGGCTGCACGCCGCAGCAGTGTTATAGTGAATTCTGGATATATGGTTGGCTCGGGCTGCGCGCCGCAGCGGTACTGTATTGATATTGAGGTCGAGGGCCTAGTTGATGCCACGAGATGGCTTGATTATTGCGCTTGGGCTCGGGCTCGGGCTGCACGCCGCAGTGGGTACTGGAATGTACCATAATATGCATTGCATTGCATTCATGCATTTGTTCATTACTTGTTGTTTGTGATATTTCTTGAGATATCTATCTGCTGTTATGGTATTATCTGATCACTCCTAAAGAGGATAACATTCAGATAGTTGTAACAATGACACTGTATTATGCATTTGGTCAGGTAACAATGACTGACCAGGAATAACACCGTGCGATCAGGTAATAATGGTTGACCATGAACGAGAATAAGGCCCGAGCGGCGAAGTTCTGTGTATAGCGGCACTAATTGTTTGAGATTATTTTTGCAACTATTGAAAAGATCATTTTCAAAAGAGGTTTAAACTGAGCCAAGATATTTTTCCAAAGATTTCACAGTTTCACTGATTTCTAAAGGAGTTTTACATTGTTTCTATACAGCATGATGATCTGTTATACGTGTTTTCTTGCTGCTTAGTTATTATTTACTTTTATTACTCACTGAGTTGGAGTACTCACTTTACTCCCTGCACATCGCGTGCAGATGCAGGTACTGGTTTATCCGGTAGCGGGTTTGAGCTGGTTGAGGATTTTGCTATTGTAGCTGAGCAAGGTGATCGCCAGCATTCGTGCCACCGGACTTTGTCTTTTGATTCCAAATTTTATTTTGTATATTATTGGCCATGTAGTTGTGCCCAAACTTCTTTAGATGCTCGTGACTTGTGACACCCTGGTCGGGCTGTATCGGGTTGTAAATACCGATTATTATTGTTATTAAGTTGCATTTTATCTAATCATTTATGTTTAATAATTTTGGAAGAGGCGTTGTTGTTCTGTTGGCTGGCCTTGTCTTCACGAGAGGCGCCATCACGACCGAGTTGGGAGTTGGGCCGTGACATTAAACAAATAAGGTAAGATACCCAATAAAATCAATCAGTACATAGTAAATCAGGGAGTCGGGGATTCGAAATTACTAGTTCGTGAGTAAACCAAGTCAGAAAGGCTAAGGAATGTTTTCGAATCAAACCAAGTAACAGGGAAATTAGCAAAACAAGGAAAGAATCAATCAAACTTACACAAAGGAGGTCTGAAATCAATCAAAAATTGAAAGCCATTTTAGAGTGGAAGCTCAGCATATATAAAGAGTACACAAGTATTGGCATGCGAGGCTGAATTTAGGACAAAGAAAAAGCATCATGCAATCACAAAAATAAGTAAGTAGTGAACTACAGGAACATGGTAGTCATCTTAGTGACAAAGAAGAGGGAGAGTATCAAATAATATGTAGAGGGTCCAGTAGAAAGACCTTAGAAGAGTTCAGCAGGGAATCATAATCATTCAAAGAAACAAAGGTTGAAATAAATATTTTGAAACTCAGTCGAGCAGTAGATCGTACAATCTTCAGAAAAGCGAATCGATCCAAAGAAGTTAGGGTTTTGAAATCAAATAAGTTCAAAGATGAAGAACAAACAAATCACATAGCGAATAGTCTCAATACTCGAATGAAACGCCAAATTTTTGGGTTTTGCCATCAATCGTGTGTAGGGATGAAAGGGCAAGTAATCAAGGCAAAAAATAGTGACGAAATAAGTTATCTCATAAAGGAACTGAGACTTTTAACAGGCATCTTCCAGTAGAAGAACAACATAAGAAACATAGTAAAAGAAACACATTAGAAGAAACACCATAAGAAATACAATAGAACATGCTAAAGATCAGAGAAACTTCTAAAAAAAGGAACCCTAAATCGGAAAAGATAAAGGTTTTGAAAGTAGAGTTTTTTGAAAGAAACTTAAAAAAATATTTGGAAGTTTAGGATAAACATAGATCTAGAACAGATCTAAAGAAATTAGAGGAACCTCAAAAGTTAGGGTTTCAGAAGAAACCCAGAGGGTGAGAAAGGCTTGGAAGTCATTGGTCTGAGCAGGAGAGGTCGAGATCAGGCTTGAATAGCCATAGCTGTCCGGAGCAAGGCCAGAGACGGCCATATAACTCGAATCAAACAAAGTCTGGGCCAAGCTTCTTCATGGTCAAGCCTTGAAACTGCAGTAACTAGGCATGTAAGAGTTATAGGAGGCCGTTATAGGACTTCGATGGCGTTGGAAGCCATGGATTCCGGTGATTTTAGGGTGGAAGTAGAGGAAGGCGGATAGGGTTTGAGAAGCTTCGAGAGAGAATTGAGAGAAGGGGGGAATTCAAGGGCGGCTACAGAAGGGAAATGATTAGGTTTAGGGGTTAGGTCGGGTTAAAAAAGGAAGGGGCAAATATAAGTCGTTGATCTAAGTGATCAATGACTAGGTAAAAGGAGAGTCTGGGTGGGTTATTTAAAATGGTCATGGGTCGGGTAGATTAGGTAATTGGATTGGGTAATTGGGTTTAGGAATTAGGTTTAATTAGAGTTTCAAATCCGGCTAAAATTGAAATGCAAATGGGCTATCATTTAAATAGCCATTTTCCTCATTTATTCTATAAAAAATAGTAATTAATTTTTAGAAGTAAATTAAAGGTACTAAAACGATTAATAATACATAATTATTAAATTTAAAATATTGGAGTTAATTGTATAACTATAAATACAATTAAATCTTAAAAGATGCCAATATTGCAATTATATGCAATTTAGCTTAAAAATACCAAATAAATTTATAAAAATATGCAAAAATTATTTTAACTTTATTTTAGCATAAATATGAGAATAAAACAAATGAATCATCAAAAATAATAATTTTGGGAATAATTTCCGGGTTTTCCCTTGATATAGGGCGATAAATTGATTTAAAATCATTGAAAAATTAAGAAAAATAATAAAACCTTGGGACATGCTTATATATGCATATATATGCTATTTTGAAGGTATTTTTCATATTTAAAAATAGAAAAAAAAATTGGGTATCAACACCGGTGTAGTTATCACGTGCTTGTTATGTCTTGTTGTTTAGTCGAGGTTTCATTGTGAACCTAATTATCGGTACAAGTTTGGTTATAGCTGATTCCCTTATCGGGACATACTTAATACTTACTGTTGGTGCCCTTACCGGGATGTGTTTACTCTTGTTGTTGACTCCTTTCCCGGGATATGGTTGTATCCTTATTGTTCCCTTGTCGGGATATGGTTGTATCCTTATTGTTCCCTTGCCGGGATTCTTTTGTGATTATTGTTGATTTGAGTAGTAAATGGATCGATTTGTAGGCTGCTACAATATTAAATGGATCGGGTTTCAAGCCACAACAATATTTAATGGATAGGGTTGCACGTCGCAATAATATTTAATGGATCGGGTTGCACGCCACAACAACATTGTATGGATCGGCTTGCACGCCACAACAATATTAAATGGATCAGGTTGCATGCCGCAACATTATTATATGATTTGGGCCGGGTTGCACATGGCAAAAATATTATATGGATGGGATCACGCCACAACAAGAAAAAATAAAAGTAAACATTGTAATAAAAGTGAACATTGACTCTTATGGTGACAAAGTGAGTAAAAGCACGAAGGGTGATGTCGTACACTTTCTGCTGTTGTGTTTATTTGTTGTTATCAATTCATGTTTAAACTGTCTAATTCCTTTATTGTTGTGATCCTTTATGTTATAACCCGCAATATTTTTAATAACTCACTGTATTTATATATATGCATTTATACGTTCTAATACTTCAAACTTCTATAATTTTTACATCCTTAATTCAATTAGTTTCTCCATTATATCCCCTTAAACAGTCTGAGGTTGTCTTTTTCTTAATAAGGAATTTCTACTAAGTTTTAACTTATCAACTCCCCTGTTAAAGGTAATAATTCTTCCGATGTTGTATTTTAAATTTAAAGGGGTACTTTCTTCCTCGAATGATTTCTAAAAATAACTTCATCTTTTCTCGCCAATTTTCCAAACTTATTTAGAAACTGAAATTTAATTCATATTATGTAAATAAGACTTCTTGAACATCTCAAGTGCCTTTGTAAGGACATTTTGTATTGTATATCATGTGGATTTTGTTGCTAAGAGTGAGATGGAAGATATGTGAGCACGAGGTACCATATGTGCTGAAAGTTTGAAAGTTCAGAATATGATATGAGAAATTGAGGATTCAAATGGTCGGGATTGTGTATTAAATATGATGTGATTGATTGAGTTGACATTGCTTTCCTTAGTTGGATACATTCTTACTTGTATCCATCTCTATTACGTCAGTGATGAATTGCTTGGGTTATCTGATTTACTTGGTTTTCGTTTGTTACTATCCGTGCTCTTCCTTTATTGATTATACTTTTTCTACTTGATTTTCTCTCCATGGCTGATATCACCTCGTTATCTTTATCTTGATGTTTTATTATCATATCATGTTCAATTAATTTGACCAGTAGGTGTCCTGACTATTCCTCGTCACTACCCCATCGAGGTTAGTCTTGAAACTTACTGGGCACCGTCGCGGTGTGCTCATACTGTACTTTTGTGCATTTTTTTTATGTACAGATCTAGGTGAATTGCTGGTAGCTGTGCAGATTCTTATCGAGGAGACTCAAGGTAGTCCTGCTGCTGCGTTCGTAGGCTTCGGAGTCACCTTCATTTGTATTTATTTCCATTTGCTCCTTTTGTTTCGGGGCAGTGATGTATTATTTTGTGTAATTTTTCTTAGACGGGCTTGTGACTCGTACCACCAGTTTTGGGAATTTTGATTTATTCAAAGTTGGTTAATTTAAAGTTAGTAAGCACCAATGTTATTTCAGTTTATGTTAGGCTTACCTAGTTTAGAGACTAGGCGCCATCACGACTCCTTCGGAGGGATATTTGGGTTGTGATAAGTTGGTATCGGAGCCCTAGATTCATTGGTGCTATGAGTCACAAGAAGGTTTAGTAGAGTCTTGCGGATCGGTACGGAGACGTATATACTTATCTTAGAGAGGCTACAGAACCGTTAGGAAATTTCCCTTCTTTCATTCCTTATGCTGCGATATTGATTCAGATCGAAGTAAATAACTTATGTTCCTTTACATCCACTAGTGTATAATATTACGCTCTTAGCGTTCGCCATGCGCTAGTTGTTCGTGATGCTACAGACAGGCTACAGAGGAGTCAGTAATGCTCAGGCATTGTCTCAACATGTTGTTCAAACTGAAGACCCAGAGGTATTGAGAGACTATTTGGTTGATCATATGGAGGAGCAGCGGTCTCCGACATCTGGTTGATGAGTGCGAACTGGTAATGTTTAATTAGTTGACTAGTTGTCACATTTTTTGGCAAGGTCACGAGGTGGGTGTTGATTGGGAGTAGTTAGTGGTATTGGAGTACCTTGTGAATTATGTTGTGCGAGCTGTGAAGAGTAGTTTTGTGGATTGTCAGACGTTGTCTCCCCATGGCTTTGCGCCAAGTGGAGGAGTCCAATAGAAGCATTCAGATTGAAGAGTCAGACTTATATCAGTTTGGGCTGGAGGCATGTATATATGTAATATTAGTGGATTCTTGGATTTTGCATTTGACCAAGGATCGATATTTTTCATGAGATGATATTGGGGCTTGCAATATTTCTATGTCAATAATGGATCTACATTTTAGCATCAAGGGGAGTCGAAGGAGAAACTTCAGATTCATCAAAGGTCTATCGGTGTAGGAGTCGTGGTTGCAGCAGGATTGGGTGCCTCAGAGGAAATACAGTGGTTTATGAGTTTCTGTCTATGTGGTTCATGTTGGGATTATCTGTATCTGGGACTTTGATTGGGATTATTGTATATTGACTATCCGAAGAAATGTGTCAGTTTAGTAGTGTTGGGTCAGCACAGCAATGGAAATAAATAGTCCTTTTGAATGGGAATTCTCTATTGGCATCTGTGGAAACACTCTTGTACTGGATGGTTTGTATGACTCGGTCAAGTTGGGGAGGTGCAGTCCAGATGGCTTAGTTGTATGCAAGCGGATCTCGGAGGGTTCTTGTTGGTTTGACTACGGCTTGAGTTAGGTGTCTTCTATGGGCATAAAGAATACGTGGTACATTACGGTTTTCTCCTGAATCAATATCTAAAATTAATAGAGAGTTGGCATTAGTAGATATCATATGTGAAGAGGGTGTATTTTGGAAAGGACTTTGAGTTTTTGTTTGCGGGTGCGTGGCTAATAGCATGGTGGTTACTGGGTTCTGAGGCTTTCGAAGTTCATGTTCTGTTGCGCGGCCGGAATCTTATATGGGTGCTTAGACAGGATGATGGAAGGTGAGTGATGTATCAGCTATTTGATCTACATAGTTGAGTCCGAGTATGGGATTTTTAGTATTCCTGAGATTTTGGGACTAGGTGTCCCCATACGTGGGCTATTTCTTGTTAGTGGGTTGTGAAGGAATGTTGATAATGGGGTAATTAATGGCATGTATTATCGATAGCTTACCACTGATTTTCGAAGAATATTTACCTAACTGGGAAGGATCCGGATTTTGTTTGGGCCTATTTGGAAGATCAGTCAGAATATGTGTTTTGTATCAGGTTTAGTTTTTGTGCTCCTATGAGGTTGTCATTTTGATGATGTTACGAGGAAGGATGGATATTATTTATGCCACTTGCCTGTGTTATGTGCTACTCTTTTATGTTATTCCAAACAGCAAGATTTTATGATTATTCCCCACGCACGTTGAAATTCTGTTCAGGCCTTATGGCGATGCGGGTGAGATAGCACTTGTGATGTTAATTTGCTCATTGCACCTTAGTTGTACTTGCTCCTTTCATGTTTATTTACTTCTATTCATATTTTCCATAGATTTATTTGTGCACATTGTTGTACTTGATATCAGTATGTATATGATCATTGAACCGGAGCATTTTTGGCTCGGTGAGCATTTGGGAGCGGGCTACACGTTGTAACGGATGTTATATAAGATATCCTTTCTTTGTGTTTATTTGGGGTTCTGTTTTTCCTCTATGGAACAATTTGGTCAAAACTATATTTTTGTTGTGGCACATGTTACACTTGTTAGGAAATTCTTTTACTTTGTTTTTCCTTATTTGTGTTACGCAATTGAGCTATTGTTGGTTCAGTGTACGAGCTATGTAGTGTGATGACTTCTGTGTTTCCAAGATGAGTCGTCAGTTGGGCTACTTGTATTGGTCGAGATGTGGTTCTTAGACCTGAGAGTGGTACTATGGTATTGGGGGCGAGGAGTGTTTGGAAGTATGTGGGTATTTCTGCTAAGATTTGGATAATAGCCCGAGCTGGCGAGAGGATTTTTTGACTTGTTGAATTCATAGGCGGCTATGAGTTCCCATATGTTTAATTATCATGGACAGTGATATGGAGGTTCAGAATAAGGTTATATTCAATATGAGTTGTGTTGCCGGCATCCAGGATATTATTTGAACAACTATGGTGGTCAGAGGTTATTGCTTCGGGCTTTGAGTTGTGTGGAGCAGCATGTGATTGTATTCGGGAACAAAATTTTTTGCTCAATTCAGCTTGTTTGGGCATGTTCAATGTGATGATGTAAAATTCGGGTCCTATGATGAAATTCAGATGTTGAGGTTTGTGTCATGTTCTAAGGATATGGGCTAAGGAAGAGATGAGATCTTTAGCTAAATTGCATTGTCGGTTTTGCTTAGGTTGGGTGCTGGAGAATCGCCCCGGGATGTATGTGTGGTGAGCTCACGCAGTGGTTTGATGGCTTAGGAGCGACTCTGGACACGTTCGAGGACGAACGTATGTTTAATTGGAGGAGAATGTAACGACCCGACTGGTCGTTTTGAGTAATTGTGCCTGATTTGGTAGTTTGAGGTCTCGAGCAGCTTCAAATTAGGTATATCAACTTGTGTACATGGTTGGATTTAGTTTTCGGATGAATCAAAATTGAATTGGAAGAAGGAACCAACATTTGGAAGTTTAAACAGTGAAAATTTGACCGAAATTGGACTTTTGAGTAAATGGCCCCAGAATGGGTCGTGGGTGATTCCAACAACTCTGTATGGTAATTTTGGACTTAGGCGCATGTCCGGATTTGGATTTGGATGTCTGTAAAGTAATTTGAGGTGTTTCGGCGAGAGTTGGAAATGTTGAAGTTTGGAAAATGGAGAAGATTGACCCATAGTTAACTTTTGTGATATCAGGATCGGAGTGCGATTCCGAGAGTTGGAGCAGCTTCATCATGTCATTTTGGACTTGTCTGCAAAATTTGGCGTCATTCCGGGTTGATTTGATCGGTTTCGGCACAAGTTTTCGAATTTGGAAGATTTGAAAGTTCATAGTTCAATTCATGGTGTGATTCGTCATTTCGGCATTGTTTGATGTCATCTGAGACCTCGAGTGAGTCCGTGTTAGGTTATGAGATTTTTTTGTGAGCTTAGATGGGGTCCCGGAGGCCTTAGGTGTGTTCCGGGTGGGCTACGGTATTTTTCCCCATTTTTGGAACTGCTGTTTTGCTGCTCTAGTATCTTTCTTCGCGATTGCGAACAGCCTCTTGCGTTCGCGATGCCTTTCTACTGACCATCCCTAAATCCTTCTTCGCGTTAACGTCCCTCCCTTCGCATTCGTGAAGCCCTGCACTTTTCCTTCTTCGAGTTCGCGACATTCCCTACGCGTTCGCGTAGGTCCCTGCACTTCTTCTCCGCGTTCGCGAGCTCATCATCGCATTCACGATGAGCAACCAGGCAGCCTTAACTTTTCTTCTTCGCGAACGCGGTCCTCTCTTCGCGTTCGTGATGCACCAAAATCTGGGCAGACAGAATATATCCCAAAATCGAGGGTTTCACCATTTTCATCATATTTTGACTTCTAGAGCTCGGTTCTTGGCGATCTTTGGTGGGGTTTTCACGTAATTCGATTGGGTAAGTGTTCTTCAACTATAATTAAATATATTCCATGAATTTGTCTTTATTTTTATCATTCAAATTGTATTTGAAGTTGGGGAAGGAGTTGGTTTTTGAAGAAAAATTTTAAAATGAAAAAACGTGATTTGAGGGACCAAATGGCATCGGAATTTGATAAAATTTATATGGTTGAACTCGTATCGGAATGGGTATCTAATTTTTGTAAAATTTGTTGGGTTCCAAGGTGCAGGCCCGGGGGTCGACTTTTGGACCAATTTTTAGAATTTGATCAAGATTGAAACTTTGTGATCTGGAATAGTCTCTTATGTGTTTTATTTGTACTTTCAAGTAAATTTGGTTAGATTTGAGTTGTTCGGAGATTTTTTAAGCCGAGAAGTGCATCTTAGAGTATTGGTTTGTCGTCTTTGAGGTAAGTATCTTGCCTAATTTTGTGTAGGGGATTTTTCCTTATGAATTGAGTCTTCTATGCTAATTGTAATCCGTGCATGCGAGGTGACGAGTGTGTGCTCGGACTTATTTGTGGGAAATATGCTCTAGGGTTTTTAGGTCCTTATGCTACATATGATGTTGCTAGCTTTTCTCGAATTCCTACGTGTTGTAGTGTCCCTTAATTGCCTTAATTGAAGTGATCGCCTTCCTTATTATTTTTGATACCTCTTGATTCTGCGTTCCTCTATGGCTTCATAAGAATAGGTTACATGTCCACTTGTTGTGATTATCGGTGTAATTATCATGTGCTTGTTATGTCTTATTGTTTAGTTGAGGTTTAATTGTGAAGCTAATTATCGGTACAAGTTTAGTTATAGCTAATTTCCTTGCTGGGATATATTTAATCCTTACTGTTGGTTCCCTTGTTAGGATATGTATACTCTTGTTGTTGACTCCCTTGCTGGGATATGGTTGTATCGTTATTGTTCCCTTGCCGGGATATGGTTGTATCCTTATTGTTCTCTTGCCAGAATTCTTTTGTGATTACTATTGATTTGAGTATTAAATAGATCGGGTTGCACGCCGCAACAATATTAAATGGATCGGGTTGCACGCCGCAATAATATTAAATGGATCGGTTTGCATGCCGTAACAATATTTAATGGATCGGGTTGCATGCTACAACAACATTATGGATCGAGTTATACACCGCAATAATATTAAATGGATCAGGTTGAACGCTGCAACATCATTATATGATTCGGGTCGCGTTGCATGCCGCAACAATATTATATGGTTGGGATCGGGTTGCATGCCGCAATAAGAAAGAATAAAAGTGAACATTGATTCTTATGGTAAGAACGTGAGTGAAACAACGAATGTTGATATTTTGCACTTTCTGTTGTTGTGTTTATTTGTTGTTATCAATTCAAATGTTTAAACCGTCTAATTCCTTTATTGCTGTGATCCTTTGTGTTAGAACCCACAATGTTTTCAATACCTCACTATATTTATATATATGCATTTATGCGTTCCAATACATCAAACTTCAATTATTGTTACATCCTTAATTCAATTAGTTTCTCCATTATATCCCTTTAAACCGTCTGACGTTGTATTTTTCTTAAGAAGGAAATTTTATTAAGTTTTAAGTTATCAACTCCCCAGTTAAAGGTAATAATTCTTTCGATGCTGTATTTTAAATTTAAGGGGTACTTTCTTCCTCGAATGATTTCTAAAAACACCTTCATCTTTTCTCGCAAATTTTTCCAAACTTATTTAGAAACTGAAATTTAAATCATGTTATGTAAATAGGAATTCTTGAACATCTCAAGTGCCTTTGTAAGGACATTTTGTATTGTATATCATGTGGATTTTGTAGCTAAGAGTGAGATGGAAGATATGTGAGCACGAGGTGCAATATGTGTAGAAAGTTCGAAATTTGAGATTATGATATGAGAAATTGAGGATTGAATGGTGTATTAAACATGATGTGATTGATTAAGTTGACATTGTTTTCCTTAGTTGGATACATTCTTACTTGTCTCCGTCTCTATTACGTTAGTGTTGAATTTCTTAGGTTATCTGATTTACTTGGTTTTCATTTGTTACTATCCGTGCTCTCCCTTCATTGATTATACTATTTGTACTTGGATTTTCTCTCCGTGGTTGATATCACCTCGTTTCTTTATCTTGATGTTTTATTATCATATCCTGTTCAATTCATTTGACCAGTAGGTGTCCTGACTATTCCTCGTCACTACCCTACCGAAGTTAGTCTTGATACTTTCTGGGCACCACCATGGTATTCTCATACTACACTTCTGTACATTTTTTGTGTGTACAGATCTAGGTGAATTTCTAGTAGTTGTGCAGATTCTTGATGAGGAGACTCATGGTAGTCCTACTGCTGTGTTCGCAGTAAGGGTGGGCATTGGTCGATTCGATTCGATTATGAATATTATCGGTTTAGCATATCGGTTATCGGTTTATAAATTTAATAAACCTATAACATAATCGATAAGATATCAGTTATTGGGTATCGGTTAATCGATTATCGATTATTATCGGTTCGGTTATCGATTTACCCGATAAGATAACTCAATCTACAGCTAAGCAAAAAAAAAAAGACAATTCACTGGAGTTCAGCAAAAAAAGAATAATTCGCATATAGTATACTAAAGACTTACGCTAGGAGTAACTAGTAAGGTCTATGAAGAATGAAGATGAAGCAATTGAAGAGTGGCGTTGAGAAAGAATTGGAGAGAATGAATTGAAGCCCCTAGCTTTTGTATATACTTAAGGGTAAAGTCATAATTTTATTAATCTTTATTGGGTTATCGGTTAACCCATTAATAAAATGGCAAACTGATGCTCGAACCAATAACCCAATAGTAAAGAAATTCTGAACCGTTACCAAACCGTTAACTCAATAACCCGATACCGTTAACCCAATAAACGATTAACGATTTGGGTTATCGGTTTTACCTGATATATGCACAGCCCTAGTTCGCAGGCTTCGGAGTCACCTTCATTTATATTTATTTCCATTTGCTATTTTTTTCCGGGCAGTGATGTATTATTTTGTGTAATTTCTCTTAGATGGACTTGTGACTCGTACCACCGATTTTGGAAATTTTGATTTATTTAGAGTTGGTTAATTTAAAGTTAGTAAGCATCAATGTTATTTCAGTTTTTGTTAGGCTTACCTAGTTTAGAGACTTGGTGCCATCACGATTCCTTCGGAGGAATTTTTGGGGCGGAAAAATTTGAACCCCACTTCGTATAAGAAATATGAACTAAAAGGTATTAAATTAGTTCATTGAACCATGTAACTTCAAGAGCACTTACAGATTAAAAGAAGGACAACTATGGCAAACTTCCGCAACTCCTTGTCGGCTTGCATGATCTTTTTAATCTGAACCTGGGGTATTAGTATGGTTGTATTCATATCAAAGAAAAATTTAAGTTTTAGAAACAAGACCTGATTTGACCTGAAAGCAATTTGGTCCAGTTATACATATTATATTGAAAAGGAAGAACGATTAATATTCAAATGGCACCAAAGTAATAGTTATCAAAATCTTTCTCAAGAAAATAAATTCTAGTACAATAAAGTTTGAACCTTGAGAAACTAGACAAACAGAAAATTGACATAAAAACCTCAAACACTTTACCACATAAACGTAAAAACCTCAAACACTTTACAAACATAAAATTCACATAAAGTTTGAACGTTCATTTCCCACATAAACGTGGTTTGAACAAGTCATGTACCTTAAATACCCTACCCTCTCCTATAGATTCATGATATATTTGATTTTTACCTAACACATTCTAAAGTTTTCTTTGAAGTACTAAACTATAAAGTGCTCAGTGACTATAAAATTCAAACGACGCGTAAAAAAATATTGAATTACTTGTTAAAAATATATATCTTATCGCAAAGTGACTTTTTTGGTCTCAAGAGTCTCCTATAAACGCATGAAGTATCAACCTTTCCAAAGTACACTAGAGACTCTATAGTATTTTTTTAAGCACTAAACAAAAGTGCTTAGTGATCGTAAAATTCGAGCGGCAGTAAGTAGCCAACACGACCTACCTTAAGTGTATCAACAAACTATTATACACTTTGCTTCAAGTGTCTTAGTAGTCCTCCTTTGAAGGTGATATCAAAGATCTGTTCAAACCTAATAAGGGATTAACTTGATGAGTATCATGGCAATAAACTAAAAAACAGTTGTTGAATCTTTAGTTGGTCTAATTCTATTTCATTTTAGAAAATATTAAATTGCAAAATATTTTTGTTAATTCTTTCGAACGTGGAATAGAATATGAAATACAAATTATTTCACAAAAGAAATATTTAAAAAAAAACAAAAAGAAATATAGTCACTTAGATACTGAACATACAACTTCTAAGAGTGAATATGAGAAAATTTTGACGAGGAATAAGGTCGACCACTTAGAAGGCGGTTAATAACCAAAGGCTAATACTCAAGATACTTAGAAGTGGTTTGTGTTTATTGGTTTGATCTAGCTACTTGAGCACACCACAACTTAAAAGAAACAACAATTTAACATGCAAGTGGAAAGAAAACTTTGACTGTCACATGCATTCTTCTACAAATCTGACGCTCCTAAAAAGTAAATCGTATTAAAAATATCAATAAACGCATTATCTTGGAAGAAATTTTCAATTTGGGATTTAAAACTTACAGGAAATGCAAACATAAAAACACATACCCAAAATTTTCAAAGACTCATAGACTACGTCCGAATCTATTATCAACAGCATCCAAACTCTGCAAGATTTTATATATATATATATATATATATATATATGTGTGTGTGTGTGTGTGTGTGTATATGTATACATGTATGTATATATATATGTATGTATGTATGAGAGTTAGAGAGAAATATATCATTTGTATTACCTGGGATGGGTAGCAATCTGCGGTGAGACAGAGAAGACAGAAAGTATCGGTGATAGGGCAGTGGTGATGAGAAGTGTTTGCTATTTCAAAAATAATTCTAAAGTTTTAGGAACTTAGATTTATGGAATTGGAGTGAATATGTTTTTCGGTGAATATTTATTTGGAAGGAAAAGATAAACTAACAAGTAATAGAACTTTCTTTAAATTAGTGAGTTTCGGTGGCTATTTCCTTTTATTGCCAGCAAAAAGGTGCTTAATACTGTCCAATAATCATCTGCCGCTACATTTGAGCTTATAAAATTATTTAGTGGCTTTTATTTTATTGTCGCTGATAGATTTTCGTGGAAGACCTTTTTTGTTGTAGTGTTCCCGAAGTGTTTGGAAATAATACACCTTCAAACATAAGTAGCATCAGCGACCTCGTGTACCGGTTAATATGATCATCAAGTGTATCAGGTGTAATGTCATCATGCATGGCCTCCAAATGCAGCCGGAAGGGCGTCAACGCAAGACGACTAGCCCCAACCAATGCACCATCATCCTCTGGCAGAAAATCGTTAAGACGATATAACATCTCCAGGTATTGATCTCCCATATAATCTCTCATGGCTTGCGGCAAAGCAATAGAAAGTCCATTAACCGGCAGCCCATACAGAATCTCCATGTCCTGCAGTGTGATAGAGGCCTCGTTAATGGGCAAATGGAATGTGTGCGTCTATGGTCTCCACGCTCTATCAAAGCTGTGATCAACACCCAATCCAGCTGCAGCTGGTCGATCTCATTAATCCTATAAAAATATGTATCCTGCAGGCATCTAACTATATAGGGATGGAGCTTGCGGTTCTTAATAAAGTCTCACATATTGTCTACTCTCCTAGAACGTAAAGTCTGGGTCAATAACTGCCCCTCCCATATGTAGGAAGACTTATGCTCGGCCTGTAGCAATAGCAGCTCTAGGGAGGCAGGTCCGAGATGCAAAGGCAGAATCTCCATGACGACTACTATAAATTGAACAAAATTAATTACGTTATTTTTTTTTCATTGCTTAAATATATTGCAATTCCTTGAATATTAAATTTTATTCGATATTTTTACTATATTGTTAATTAGGTTGATACAGTTTCAATATCGTAATTTTATATTTTATATGTTACTTTAATATGTTAGTTTTAATATTTTATATGTTAGTTTTATTATTTTATATGTTTGTTAGTTATTCACCTATTTTTTACCGTACATGATTTAATTTTTGGATATTCACATTTTGGTTTCGGATACATTATTTGAGGCTCAATAGCACTGTATCCAGAATTCTTATGTTCATTATGAGAAAAAAAATCCGATTTTTCACTCAACAGGTCTGTTATTTTATATGTTAGTTTATTATTGTATATGTTAGTTTTATTATTTAATATGTTGATTTTATTATTTAATATGTTATTTTTATTATTTTATATGTTTGTTGTTAGTGATTTATTTTTTACTATACTAAAATTAAATAATTAATTTTTATCACTATACAAGATTTAATCATTAAATATTTATATTTTGGTTACAGACACAATATTGGAGGCCCAGTAGCACCAATGTATCCTAAATTCTTATGTTCTCACGTTTGTTGACTATAAATGAAGATAATTTGTGTTTGAACTATCAGCTTTTTTGCGTATTTTTAGAAATAAGAGATAATTAAATGATTAATTTCTATTACTACAAGGATACTACGCTAAAGGGCACTACGTTTTATTACGCTAAAAGGTCACTACATTACAAACACGAGCACTAAATTAGGCCACAAGATACCACTACCGGGGCTAAAGTAAAATTTATCTAGTTTACTAGTCTTTTAGCAATTAAATAATCTAAACCGGATAAAATAACAAATCAATTTAATCAGTAAACAATCACGAAAATACATACACCAAAAAGTAACTAATTAACTTTTTTTTAACAACTAATAATAATTTCTCAATTTTACGAATCTTTTTAGCATACTAATACTCTAGTCCGGATAAAAAATAACAAATTAGTTAAATCGCAAAAGAATCACAAAATAACATAGAGCACATAAAAAACAACTAATATGCATTTTTATACAAGTTTTAACAAAAACTAAGTCAGAATGCATCGATTTAAGTTTTTTAGAAAGTCGAAGATTTTGTGATTTGGAGCCGAAACAAGCAACAATGTCCGATAAGCTAGCACGTGGGATTGACAATCTTTACTTTTTGTGGGACGGGTGGGCTCCACTCAAGCTTTTTTTGATTAAAAATGGATGGGAGGGGGACCGTTTTGATTTTTTTATTTGGGGGGGTCGATGGTCTATATATATATATAATGTCTTAACGAAAGTTGCTATAGTTTCCCGCTTTTTTTTTAATTCAAATATAACATCTTTTTAAAGACGCTATACTTAATTAGCCAAATGGCCGTTTAGGTATAGCGTGTTTTAAAATGACGTTATATATATTTTGGTCACTATATTTTTTTCCATATATATTTGTTCTTTGAGTCCACAAAAAATACATTTTGGTTTCGGACTCAAAGTTAAATGACGACCCTGTGAAATTTACTCAAAAAAGACATACTTGTACTCAACCTCAAATGAACAAAGACTACGTAACTGGTCGATCTGCTCAACGGTTTCTGTAATTTTCTTATGCAACCAAAACATAAAAGAGAAGTGCATATGTTAGTTGGACAACAAGCTATCTGCAGTTATGAGACATCCTTGCAAAGCTATTTTATGACGATGGAGTGTTAAGTTTAGCCCATAAAAATATGACAAATATATATTTTTAGCCGTTAAATAACGGTTTGACGAAAAACCGATTCAAATCGAAAATCGAACCAAACCGATTAAGTAAACCGATATTTTTTTTGATTTGGATTGGTTTTGGTTTTAAATTTTAAAAATCGATAATATTTGGTTTGGTTTTGGTTTTATTTTAAAAAACCGAAAAATAAACCGAACCAACTCAATTAATTATATACAAAATTTAATAATTATTTATATACAATATAATATCTTTTTGTAAATAATTTTAATTGTTATTTTGAATTTTGGTTTATCCTGTTATATCTTAAAAGATTGCCTAAGCCTAAAACAAGAGGATTCGATCAATTTTCTTTTCATTAATAGACTCTAATTCTCTAACCCTCCGACATATACTTTTACCAAAAAGAAGAGTTAAAAAAAACACCACAAGAATAAAGAAAGCACATTCAAATTGCAAGACAACAATGGCTAAAGCTTCAGAAAGCAAACTTTTAGTTTGTTTTTTGTTCATTCTTTTCATATAAAAAGGTAAATAAACTTTCAGTTCTTAAAGAAATATATAGAAAGCATAAATTTGGCAAATTATTTTCAGATTGTTGTCTAGCGTTGTTTTAATATTATCGACTTATTATTAGCTTATTAAGAACCGAAAAATCGAACTAAACCGAACCAAACCAACAACAATCAAACCGATGGTTTGTATTTAATTGGGGCAATTGCATCTATACCCATTTTTTGTGCCACATTTTAACCTATGCCCGCTTTGCAAAAAAAATTGCAAGCGTACCCGCTTTTTCGCATAACTTCAGCATACGGGGCTGAAGTAGCAAAGACAATCACACAAAACTTCAGCATTTTAGTAGCCGGGCCTAAAGTTCAGCTCTAGAGCTGAAGTTTTTGTTTTGTAAATCGCGAACTTCAGCTATAGAGCTGAAGTTTTATTTTATAAGCTTTTGTTTAGTAACTTGGAAACTTCAGCTCTAGGGCTGAAGTTTTTGTCTTTGTAACCGGAAAACTTCAACTCTAGAGCTGAAGTTTGCCAGTTATAAAATAAAAACTTCAGCTCTAGAGCTGAAGTTTTTGTTTAGTAACCCGGAAACTTCAGCTCTCTAGAGCTGAAGTTTTTCATTTATAAAGGGAAGCTGAAGTTTTTTAAAAAGTGGGTACGGATGCAAACAAAAAGACAAAGCGGCTACAGGTTAAAGAGGGGCGCCCAGATAGGGCGCCCGTGCAATTTTACTATTTAATTTAGTTTGGTTTTTATTTTAAAATTTTAAAAATCAATTAAATTGGTTTGGTTTTGGTTTTAATCAAAAACCGACCAAATCGAACCGTGAACACCCCTAGCCCACGATATAAATATATTTATATCGTGTATTATATACATATAATCTATATTATTCGGCTAGCAAATGCAATCAGTTTCGATCGACCAGCCAATTTTATATTTTACTTTAAAATATAGCGGGCCCAATTCGTCCAGACTTTGGGCTATTGATATATAGTCATTTGGGCTCATTTTGGTCATATCTCAGGTTGTCTCATCTAAAAACTGAGATGGCATATAATAAGCTTTTCTGGGGTTTGATTTGATCGATTGATATAGTAATGATCAATAAAATAAGAAGCTTTTATTATTTTAATTTGGTGATTACAAAAACTACAAAATAAGGAACAGGTAAAAGAAAAATGATTTTGAATTGAATACTGATAATCGTATTATTAATTGATAGGCACTAAAAAGTGCTATGATTAAAGTGTTGATCGGCAAGATTACTGGTAAAAGAAAGCAATGATGACAGCTTGAAAATAATAAAAGCAGAACTATGCTCGAGATTCAGTATTTGTATTAAACCAGTAAATTTACAATATTTCTTTCACATAAAATTTTATTACACAATCATGATTACGTAATGCTTCAATATGTAACTAGTAATCTTTTCTGTTAATCTTTTATAGTTCATTTCTCTAATAGCCTAGGGCAAAAGATTAGTCCTTGAAATTCATGTGTTATAGATATTTTGGTCATATTTAATTCAATTTGACACTCATTTTCGTCCGAAGAATAGTATTTTGCATCATTTTGGTTCCGGGCTCTATTGGTGCTCGACTAATCTTGTAAGCTCTATTAAAGAGGAAAATATTCTCGTTCAAAAAATTTTATTTTTTATTTTTTGGGTTCAAACTTAAAATTTGTTATTAAGGGTAAATATTTTTATCCATTTTATGTCAAGTTTCAGTGGTAAGTTAATTTCTATCAGTATTATACCAAGTTACAAACATCGGATACAGCTAATTTGTTTTTTTCAATTAAACAACCACCTTAATAAGGCTGACCCTTTCAGTTTTCACCCCCACCCACCCCCGACTGATACAGTCCGGGTTAGCACGCCTAGTCAGGGAAAAGGGGCCCACAGATGAAAAAGGACCAGAGGCCAGCCCACGCACGTCAATGCAAATTGCCACAGTGTTTCAGCAACAGAGTCCAGTCAGCAACAAAGCGTGGAATTTCATGGACTGCGTTGTCGGGAATCTCTAATTCTGTACGACGACGTTCACCTTCCCCATGCATCGCCCACGCCGTTATTATAATAAGTACATCTATTTTTGTTCTATCTTCAATTCTTATTTCCCCGACCCGCATGGCTTAGGTTTGGCTATTTCGGATTATTCTCCTTTATCAGGCAAAGTTATGGTTGAATTTGTCAAGAGGTGTTCAATCCTCTTAATTTAGTCGTGCCTAATTTATCAGAATTTGGTAGCATAATTAGAAATTGTTTGTCTTTGAAAATCAATTCCATAAGTTGTCCTCTCATTGGTCTAGGCAGGATCCTAATAAAGGAGTTCGGAATTGAAATAATGATTTTTTAGACAAAAAATACATTTTTAATGTTAAAAAAAAAAGATACATTAATAAGTATTTCGCAGTTTAATACTACGAATTGGGTTGACGGAATTTTGTCGTTAACACAATTCGCAGTATTAAACTACGAACTACTATTTATTTATTTTTTCTATTTTGTTGCGAAGTAGGCCCGGCCTTATTTAATAAATGCAATTCGTAGTACAGTACTACGAATTGCTAATTCGTAGTAAAATACTACGAATTGCCAATTCGTAGTAAAATACTACGAATTGCATTTATTAAAAAAGTCTCGTCTTCTTCCCCAGAACACACATCGCCATTAAAAAACAAAAGGAGAAAATTTTGGTCCCCAATTCTGGTCCCCCACCCCGCCTTATTTTTAAAAAAAAAAAAATTTCGGCCCCACCCATCCCATAAAGAGCAAGGAGTGTAGGTCTCACACACAAAAGAAGCTTTGGATTCCGTATTTCGGGTACAAAAATACGATTTCAATAATATTTACATCGAGGTATTTCAATTTAGTTTATGCCGAAACTCATATAATCATTCATTAGTATTGTTTAGTATGTTTCCATGTGAATTTTTGTTATGTTAGTGTTTAATTTTGTTTCTTTTATATACCCGGATTGATTTATTTGATATCCGAATTTATGTTATGTTTGTGACCAAAAATGCTACCGGATTGTTTGTGTTATATTTGATTTATATACCCGAATTTATGTTATGTTTGTGACCAAAAATGCTTTAAATTGATAAATAATTTGTATTAAAATTTGATAAATAATTTGTATTGTTAAATAACATTATTTATTTTGTTTATTTGTATTGTTAATGTTATGTTCATATTGTATAACCTTATAGCGTAGTAAAATATAGTGTCTTTTAGCGAAGTAAAATATATAGCCTTTTAGCGAAGTAAAATGTAGAGCCTTTTAGCGTAGTAAAATGTAGAGCCTTTTAGCGTAGAGTCTCAGTAGCTAACAAAATTCTAAATGCAGAGCCTTTTAGTGTAGAGATGCATAATAATTAAGGATTATTCGGTAGTACCGGGCCTCAAAAATCAAGCCTGCAACCCATACACAACTATTATCTCCAATTTCAAATATCATAAATTTAATTTATTAAGTTAATAAAATTCTAAAAATATTGAAATTGAGACGCATAATAATTAAGGATTATTCGGTGGTACCGGCCTCAAAAATCAAGCCTGGAACCCATACATAACTATTATCTCCAATTTCAAAAATTTATAATTTAATTTATTAAGTTAATAAAATTCTAAAAATGTTGAAATTGAGACGGTTAATAAATAAGAATTATTCGGTGGTACCGGGCTTCAAAAATCAAGACTGGAACCCATACACAACTATTATCTCCAATATCAAATATCATAAATTTAATTTATTAAGTTAATAAAATTCTAAAAATATTGAAATTGAGACGCATAATAATTAAGAATTATTCGGTGGTACCGGGCCTCAAAAATCAAGCCTGGAACCCATACAAAACTATTATCTCCAATATTAAAAATCATACTTAATTTAATTTATTAAGTTAATAAAATTCTAAAAATATTGAAATTGAGACGCATAATAATTAAGGATTATTCGGTGGTAACGAGCCTCAAAAATCAAGCATGGAACCCATACATAACTATTATCTCCAATTTTAAAAATCATACTTAATTTAATTTATTAAGTTAATAAAATTCTAAAAATGTTAAAATTGAGACGCATAATAATTAAGGATTATTCGGTGGTACCGGGCCTCAAAAATAAGTCTAGAACCCATACATAACTATTATCTCCAATTTCAAAATTTTATAATTTAATTCATTAAGTTAATAAAATTCTAGAAATGTTGAAATTCAGACGGTTAATAAATAAGGATTATTCGGTGGTGCCGGGCCTAATCAAGACTGGAACCCATACATAACTATTATCTCCAATTTCAAATATCATACATAATTATTTAATTTATTAAGCTAAAACAAACAATTAATTTTATTTAAATTATAGTAGACGACATGGCGTTTCCTCCGCCTGCGCATCCTGGACCTGCCGAGGATCAGCTACTAGTGCTGCAGGGCGACCATAGGTCATCCTATGTTTGGGAGGGACAGCTAGCGATGTAGCCTCTCCGCCCCAGGAGGCCTAATGATTTGTGGGAGTTTATTGCGGAGCATTCTTTCCATCCGCGCGTAGTAGAGATCCTCCAGACTTTGGGATTATATACAATTTTTCAGCTTGGACGGATCCAGCTTGATTGGTCGCTCATCACGTCCTTGGTAGAGTGGTGGCGACTGGAGACACATACATTTCACTTGCCCTCTGGAGAAGATACTATCACGCTGTAGTATGTCCAAGTTTTATATGGAATGTGCGTAGAGGGACACGCCTTCGCACTGCCCCACCACTGGAGAGGGATGACACGTGCACAGTTGGCGGACATGATGGGGTAGTTGACTGGTTTGAGACCGCAGGGTGACTGGGGTGGCATTCGCGTGGCTTTATCATTCATTAGAGAGCGGATGGAGGTATTGCACCCAGATATTACCCGCGAGACAGAGCATCTTTGGATTCAGAGGTACACTCGGTTGGCATTGCTCCTGCTTTTCTGGTGTGTCTTGTTTTCGGACACCTCGGGGAACAAAGTGAGTTTGCGCTTTCTTCATTGTCTTGAGCAGCTGGATGAGCTACCCCAGTACAGCTGGGGTGCTACTGTTCTGGCGTATCTCTATAGGAGCATGTGTCGGGCGAGCGTAGGTCCAGCGGTTAATATATGTGGTTTTTTCCCTCCTTCAGGTGCAAAATATTTTCGAATACATTGTTTGTTACCCCAAATTCTATATCGTGAAATGACTCATAAATTTACATCAACATTTTATCTTAGGTTTGGGCCTGGCAGCGGATCATGTCGTTGCAACCACCTCTACCAGTACTTCCGCCCGGTGAGGATTATCCGCTTCTCCCTCTAGCTATCAGGTGGATTCTCCGGCGTGGGAACTACCAAGGGAGGGATGCTCACCATAATCTCCCCCTTCTCAGGGATGTGTTAGATATGTTGGTGGACGGACAGGTAAATATGTACCTATACTTGGTTATTTTAAATTGAGTTATGTTTTGCGTACTCATTTTTATGTTACTATTGGTAGTTCATCTGGACGCCATACAGGATCGAGTTGCTTGGTCACCTGCCCGCTTGTTGCTCAGTCGACCGGTTGATTTGGAGCAACTCCGTCCCGTTGATCTTCTGGCATTTTGTTGAGTATCATGCCACGGAGCGTGTGCTTCGACAGTTTGGCCATCCTCAGCATATACCGAGGGAGCCTGGATGGGAGCCTACTCACTATCAGCAGGAAGACCGTTCGAACATGGACCGGTAGTATGTTGGGTGGCTACAGCAGCAGATAGCGTATTGGGAGGACCGAGCTGAGAGCATCCCGCTACTACCTACAGTTTTCCAGGAGGCCCCTATTCAGCTATATGATGGGTGGTACCGCCGTCATACCCGATTGATGATCGGGAACCCCGTTCATGTACTTGGCAAGCGCTACAGACCGTACGCTGGGAGGCACGAGGCACTAGTATGTTTTTGTGACTTATTGATATCTTATAATTGTGATATAGAGTTATTTAATTACTATTTGAAATGTTTCACAGGCTATTGGGCTTCATCGCATCTCCCAGTCGGGACAGGAGATGCAGCAGCGTTCGGATATCCCTGAAGTGGTTGAGTATGGCCGGGAGGTGGCTCAGATGGCTCGTCTGACACTTTTGAAGGCGAGAGATGCTGAGAGGTTAGACCATGAGCCTCAGTATGTGGCTCCAGGGGCCTACCAGAGGGGTAGGCTAGTCCCACGAGCCAGGGGTAGGGCACCAGCGAAGGGACCCCCACCAGGTAGGGCTGCCCCACGGGGACGCAGGGGACGGCGAGGAGGTGGCCAGCAAGGGGGCGTTGAGGTACCTGTCGACCCACCTGCTGATGCACATGACGAGGAGTTCGGAGTTGGGGGCTTTGGAGATGACTAGCAGGGTTATATCCCTCATGCAGATGAGCCTTCCAGCAGCATGCCTTCATATAGCCTTCAGCTATCTTTGCCAGCATCGCAGGTCACCCCATCAGGAGAATTGTTGATCATGGGTACATTCGACGGGGATGTAGATCAGTACTTCGCATGCACATCTACCACAGCTGAGGATCGGCCGGCCCGAGACGTGGATGGCGGGCGCAGGTTGAGTTATCCATCATCCCCAGCAGTTCATGCGGTATGTTTGTATTACTTTAATATTTAAATTTGTTTTCTTTTCCCTAAATCACTGGCATTAATTAATTGTAACTTTCTTATGCAGTCTTCGTCTCAACCCATCTTTGAGGACACTACATGCGGTGATGAGCACACCATCGATACATATACCTAGGAGGTCGACGAGACCATGGTGAGAAAATATTTTCTTACTTAAAATAATAGTACATTCTGTAGGTTAAGATAATAATACATTTTCATAAAATAATACATTCATACATGCTAAGATTACTTCTTGTTTTGTAGGTTACTGACGTCCCAACAACCTGTTCTTCCGACCCTGCCAGTTGTGGTGTTGATGCTGTTGCACATCCTCACATAAAGAGGCGGCTTGATGATGATGATCCAAATAGTGTGCCCGACGACAGGGGATGCGACTTAGGCCAGTAGCAGCACTGAAGCACACAGGCTGCGGCACTCACTGATTTGCTTATGTATTAAATTTGTGTAAATAGTGCTTTATGTAAACAATAGTAACAACTATCTTTTGACAATAATTTTATTTTAATTGCGTTTGAACATCAATTTTACTTAAACATTGTAACTCAAATACAAACCTTACAAACCTAACACATAAACAAACAGTACAACTAATGAAAGCACTTGACACAATAGAAACATGAAGATACAGTACAACACACAACACGTAAATCTCAACGCTTAGTTATGACCACCTAGTATTCGCTCCTTAATCCTCTCGAGCTTTCTTTCCAATTTCTTTTTCTCTTCTTCCACCTCCTTGATCTTCGCCTTCAACTCTTCAATTTATTGTTTCGATTGGCGCTGTCTGTCCCACTGCCTATTACACACCTCTTGAAGATGATACACCTGGTCTTTGTAGTATTCCTGCTGACATGGTTCATCAACCCATACCTTAAAATTACATATAGGTACGTCAGGTTGCCTATAAAACTTGTTCATACACGCCCAGTTGCGGCGTCCAGCTTCTTCCCATTCATCGTATATCATGCTTTTGTTTCCACATTCGCACTTTGGGCAACGAAAGGGTCGTACAAACATTTCTTAAAGAGAAGTTTGGTTTTATGGAAAATCTCGATTATAGGTTCTTTTGAAGCATAGAAAATAACTCGAACGCGCTTGTTATTTATAGGCAAGATATCAGATAGATCGTAGTATTATACGGCAAATTACAAATTGAATCTCTCTGACACAAAACAGGGGTTTCACATGTTTTCCGCATTTTCAGCAGGACATGACAACTCCACAAAATATAGTATTATACTACGAATTACATAGACATGACAACTCCACGAAACAGGGTTTTCACATGCTTTTCAGCTTTTTCAGAATGAAATGACAACTCAATAAAACGTAGTATTATAGTACGAATTACATATTAAATTTCTCTGACATAAATTCGCGGTATTCTACATGCTTTTCAGCTTTTTCAGAACGAAATGACAACTCTATAAAACGTAGTATAATACTGCAAATTATATATTAGACAACTCCACAAAACGTAGTATTATACTGCGAATTACATATTAAATTTCTCTGACATGAAACAGGTTTTTCACATGGTTTTCGACATAACATTTTAAATTTTCACATGACAGCTTTAGAGTTGCATATTTCGACATAATTTTTATTGAAACAGAATTTGAACAAGAAAAATAATTTGAACATGAATTTTATTTGAAAATGAAACACGAACACAAAAGCGGGAAATCTAAAGATACATGACAGTACAACTGCTACAAACACATGACAATGGAAACATGAAAATACACTACTACGCTTATAAAAAATAAGCTACTATTTAATCATGATTGTGTCCTACAATTCGCTCCAACCACTCGAGTTGCTCTTCCATCTTTTTTTTCTCTTCTTCTACCTCGTTGAGTTTGGCCTTCAATGCCTCAAGTTCTTCTGGTTCGGCGCTCGCTCTCCACTTGGCTATGACATAAACAATGAAGCTCATAAATTCTTTTTTTGTAGCGCTTTTGCTTACATGGTTCATCCATCCAAACCTCAAAGTCACATATAGGCTTGCCGGGTAACTCCTCGAGCTTGTTCTTACATGCCCAGTAGCAGCGTGCACCTTCTGGATACCATTTGAACAAACTGCATTTTCTCCGCAGTCACACCTTGGGACATAAACGTTTTGTGCAGACATTTCTTATAGAGAAACTTTGGTTATTGTTAAGTAAAGAATATAAGTACCATGCAACCGTTATTTATAGTCAAGATTTCAAACAAAAACGCAGTATTATACTGCGAATTACATAGTAAATTTCAATGGCTTAAAATAGAGTTTTCACGTGCTTCTCAGCTTTTTCAGTAGAACATGTCAAATCCACAAAACGTAGTATTATACTACGAATAACATATTAAATGACCCTGACACGAAACAAGGTTTTCACATGCTTCTCAGCTTTTTCAAAACGGAATGACAACTCAATAAAACGCAATATAATACTACGGATTACAAATTAAATTTATCTGATAAAATATCTTATTGTACCAGGCTTTACATGTTTAATTTATTTCATAACGAATTATTTTTTTTATACAACATTCTTGCTCATGTTTACTAACACCCATACAAAATT
>MU764671.1:20717-32048 GCA_026770625.1 Nicotiana glauca | reverse complement strand
AAAATTCCAATCCTAGTTCATTTCTTCAACTTTAAGCTTTCAAAATGAGAATTTCCATTTAGATTTGACTCCAAACTTCCTGAATTTTAATTCTGACCATACACACAAGTCAATATACCTGAGATGAAGCTGCTCATGGCCTCAAACTGCTGAATGACGCACCGGAGCTCAAAATGACCGGTTGGGTCGTTACACATCTGCATTGCATTGCATTCATGCATTTGTTCATTATTTGTTGTTTGTGATATTTCTGGAGATATTTATCTGCTTTTGCTGGTGCTATCTGATCATTGAGTGTTGGGGCCCGAGTGGCTGACCATGAACGAAGTTATTGCCTGAGGGGCGGATTTCGGTGCATAGTGTCACAAATTGTTTTGAAAGTATTTTGGCAGCTGTTAAAAAGATCAATTTCAAAAGAGGTTTTTAACTGAGCCCAGATGTTTTCCAAAGGACTTCATGGTTTTACTGTTTTCTAAAAAGGGTTGTACTGTTCTATATAGCATGATGGAGTGCCTTACGTGATTTCTTGCTTTCAGCTATTATTTACTTTTATTACTTACTGAGTTGGAGTACTCACTTTACTCCATGCACTTCGCGTGCAGTTGCAGGTACTGTACGCCCGGTAGCGAGTTATTAGCGGATTGAAGATTTGTTATCGTAGCTGAGCCAGGTGACCGCTAGCGTCCGTGGCACCGGATCTTCTCCCTTATTTTATGTTGTTCATAATATTTTCAGACTTTGTTCCTATCCCCGGACTTGTAGTAGTTTAGTGAACTCTGTAGTAGCTCATAACTGGTGACACCCCGATATCGGGCTGTGTTGGGTTGTATTCCGCGAAATCATGTTATTTGATTTTTCTTGAAACTGTTTATTCATATTAATTTATTGTTGAAAGGGTTGTTTAAATGGATTGGCTAGCCTTGGCTTCACGAGAGGTGCCATCACGACCGGAGCGGGGTTTGGGTCGTGACACTTGGGAACTTTGACGCATCCCAAATAATAGAAAGGCTTTGGAAATCTGATCTTGGAAGTTGGTTTATCTCATATTGTTAGACTTTGAGTCTGAATTAGGCTGTTTGGTTGTAGCTTAATTTTCCGATGTAATTTTAATTTTTTTTGATTCATTTTGTTCTGTAATATTTTGTAATAACTTATGGGGTTCTAGTAAAAAGGGGAGGGTCACTTGTGTATGCATATGGATAGACAGCATGCTCATAGGAATTACTATTCTGCATTTATACATTACTACATTAGAAATCTTGCCTGTAAGTTATTGCATCAATACATATAAAGACCATGCCTATAAGTTTCTACATATAGAAATCCTGCCTATAAGTTGCTTCGTTACTGCATTAGAAATCCTGCCTATAAGTTGTTACATTACTACATTAGAAATCTTGCCTATAAGTTATTGCATCAATACATATAGAGACCATGCCTATAAGTTTCTGTATATAGAAATCCTACCTATAAGTTGTTACGTTACTATATTAGAAATCTTGCCCACAAGTTATTGCATCAATACATATAGAGACCATGCCTATAAGTTTCGGCATATAGAAATTATGATTTTAGGTTTTCTGCACTTCTGCATATACATCTGTCATTAGGCAAATAGTCTCTAGGTTAAAATAATAACAAGTTGCATCATAGATATCATGCCTATAGGATTCTTGCATCTCGGTAATCGTTTTAAAATCAATAACGCTTAGAAATCATGCCTATATGAGCAGCCGTTTGAATCTAATTCATCTATTTCATCTATAAGTCTAAAATCATAGCAATATTGTTTAACATCTGCAGAATTTGGTTGGTTCTAAAATCAGTAACCTCTCCTTTTAAAATCAGTATACTTCCACCTATGCAAGCCAGTAGATAATTGATTAGCTGTGTCAGTCCTTGATAAACTACAACCAGACAAGGCCTAATTCGGACTTCTCATCTGAGAAATATGTTATGAAGCATCCTGTCCAACGCTAAATTTAATTCAGTCTAAAATCAGTATCTGAAGTCATGCTAGACAATTTGCTTCTTTTTGAGGAGGCCTGTTTGAGCCTTTTAAACTGCTATGTGTTTCCCCTAAGTGCTTAATGTGTTTTGTTTCTCGCATTAGAATTTTGTCCTTTCAGACTCTGAAAAGCCCCAATCTCCTTCCCTTTTAGGACTAATAGTCCCAAATGCCTCTGGGATTGATAGGATTGGGACGGGTAATGGCATGCAATAAGTAATGATACTATTTTGCATTTTAATACCTTAGTGGTGTGGGAAGGGTAGACATGATGATTCGTGCGCTAATACCACGTGAAAGCCCTCTTCTGAGGAGTGATTGTCGGGTTATTGCATTGATGTGATCCATATTATTTAAAAACATATGACCCCTTTTCCCTTTACTTGTTTATGTTTATTTTTTCAAAATTGTTTAAACCATTTCCTCAAAAATTTTGCTTTCTTTATTTTCTTCAAACTTTCAATTCACTTGCAACGTTATGTGTCAATCCCCTTCTATTTGAGACCTCTATCTGCTTACTTGTTATTTAAAGTCACAATTATAATATGGCCGGGAACCACACTAGTTGATCTTGGCGGGTGCCTAAAACCTTCCCCTCGAGATAATTTCTAGCCCTTACCCGAACTCTAGTTTTCCAACTCAAACCCTTCTCTAGTGTCCTAATACACTTTAATCATTAGGTGGCAACTCTTCAATTTAAACCCAGATTCCCAAAAGGGAACGAGTTGTCCTCCCAAATGTAATAAACCCGATTTCGCCTTTAGAAAAAGGAGGCATCGACACTACACCTCCCTAAGCACTTTAATACCTACAATTTACCATTTAAAACCCCACACTTATATCAAACCAAAACTCCACCTTCACATCAATATACATTAATTCCCTACTTCTTGAAGCACAATTACATCAAGATTCACCACTATCAAAGAATATTTTGCACAACAATACAACTTTTTTTATTTTCTCTTTAATTCACGTGGCTCTTACTTTTTCAATACAGTGCACATTTCTCTTGATTTCATTAGTTCCACTCAAAATCCAAGCAACCACCCCACACTTCAACTTTTACAAAGTTCATAACAAAGGTAAGCGCTTAAGAGAGGTACAAGGTTTAAATAGATGGTCAATTCAAACAAATGGGTGAGGCTTATAATGTGGTTGCCAAAAAAAGGATTACAGGCTCAAATGGGTTAACTAAGATACATAACCATTAGGTGGGTAATAGCATATAACTGACTCAACAAAGAAACTCCTATATCACTTTCAAGAATGAATAAAACTACTATTTCGCTTTGCAAACACACGGGGTTAGTTCAAGACATCAAATGCAATGCACAGAATAACACAAGACCTCACACACACATGGCACATAACCCACTCAAGATTGGATTATCAAGAGACTCTAGTCAAAACAGCTATGCAAGGTCACGATTATACAATTTAAGGCACTTATACACGAGTCAAAAACTGAGCCTAAGCGTCACAATCAAAGCACTCACTTTTCTCAAGGCATAATGAAATCAAGAGCTATTACTTCCAATTCAAATCATAGCACAAGGATTTTTACTCCTAACAAAAATACAAACTACCTACACCTAGTTCAAACAAAACCCTTGGAGAAGAACCGCTGCACATAAAAAATCCAAGGGGGAATTGGTACACTAACTATAAAAAAATCTTTTTAGTTTTTTTCGACTTTAATACCTTAATAAACTTGTCGATATGATATCCATCATCGGGAAAAATCAAAAAAATTAAAAAATTTATGTTTTTTTTTCAATTTTATGTCACGCCCCAAAAATCAAGGAGCACGACCGGCGCTCAACCGATTAAACCCGACTGAGCATGCCTGTTAGGTTTCATTCTACCCAAACTAATTCATGAATAAATAGGAGATGGACTCCATTAATCATAATTAGTAAGTATTTCATTAACAACTTTTATTTCATTTCCATTAGCAACTTAAATCATAATTATTAAAATATTATAAGTTTTATAAACCTTTGCCAAACATCAATATTTATACTTTAATTCCAATACCCCACACTACCCATAACCTGTCTACGGTGCCTCTAAACATAACTGAAGAGTAATGTAATATGGAAATGCCGGTAATAAGGCTCCGACTATACCTCAAATACAAAGTACATGATAAACAGATGAAACAGGACCACAAAACGAAGTGGGGCTCACCAAGTCAGCTGAAAGGATGATGTGGCACTAGCTGCAACCAACACTACCTGCTATAGAAATACCTACATCCATTTAAAGACGCAGCACTCCCGGTAAAAGGCACGTTAGGGCCATCGAATAGCACTAGTATGTATAACTAAACACCATCTAGTTATAAAGAACTTTCATACAAGAATAAGAAATCACAATTATAACTCAAAAATTTAAATGATCACCACATTATCAAAGAAAAGAATCATACAACTTCCACATCATTTTTCCATAGCTTCTAGTTTGGGGCATTTCACACTATTCATTATTTGTTCACAATACCACCGCTATCTTGAGCGGAGTCCGATCTCGACCCGATCGGCTAGGTTGCCTCATTTGAGACGTATACTTCAATCAAATCTAATTTTTCCTTTTTTATGGAATTCATTCACAATACCACCGCTATCTTGAGCAGAGTCCGATCTCGGCCCGATCGGCTAGGCCGCCTTACCAAGGCATTGTTCCCTTCTCATTAATCATTTTGTTTCACATATGTCATTTCATAGGCACTTGGGGCCACAACTTATCACATCCTTCTTGTCACTAGGCTGCATTTTACATCGTTCCCAATTGGCAAAATACATAGTTTACCCATCAACCTTGAAGCGAAATCCCTGTTACACACAGGAAACCTTTTACACACTCAACCTTTCAAAAGTGTGTCTAAGACATACTACTTTTGACCAGATAGCACTTGCGTGTTTACACACAAAAAAGCTCGTGAAACCCGTAAAAATCTTATTTTTTGTCTCCCCTCCCCACAGGAACCCCCTCCCCTCCCTCTGGTCTTCTTCCTCACCACCCTACCCCTCATTTTCTTCCACCAAAAAGAATTTTTAAAAGAAAATTTTGATTTTAGTTCTAAAATTGAGCGGATTTTGTTGGTTTATTATACAAATATTGTAAAAATTATTTATTTTTGATAGATTTAAAAGCCTTAACATTAGTATTGAAGGTTTGGTGAAAACATCTAGAATCCACCATTGTTGGGGTATCGAAAAAAGCTTGAAAATTCAATTGGGTCTTGTTGATTATTGGGTTATTGAACTCAATTTATTGCTCGATTATTTTTGGCTAGTTGTTTAGATAGTTTAGTTGAATTTTGGTATTGTTGGAAACTTTCTCACAAACAACCATGGTGGTAGCAACAATGGTTCTTAAGATAGAAAATGGAAAGATGAAGAAGATGGATTTTAATTTTAATTTCTCATTTTTTTTTTCCTTTTTAAAGTCAATGACACGTGCCACGACCCTGTTAGGGCATGAATTTCACGTTATCTGAAAAATTGGTCAACCACAAAAATGTTGTGTCTTAGACACACTTTTGAAATTTTGAGTGTGTAAAAGGTTTTCTGTGAAAGAGAGGTGTGTAACAGGGATTTCACTGCAAGGTTGATGGGTAAACTATGTATTTTGCCTTCCCAATTTCAATATTAGCTTTGCCATTTAGGACAGTAGGTGCACATAAGAGCAATTTAAATTGTAAGCATAGATAAGACTTCCTGTAGGTGGCACAACAATGCAACTTCAATCTAAATTTAAGGTCTAAGCATTTCAATACATAATTCATATCTTTGCCCTTTTCAAGTTATCACGATAGCACGTTGATCATGTTGAGACACATCTTTCATGCATATAAGGTTACAACACCAATTCATATAAAATAACAATCAATGCAACAATTCAACTTTAATCTTACCATATTCACACAAACACCGATGAAGCTTAATTTCTAAAAGACGAGGTTTTATCCATACATACCTCAATATAGCTTTCCTTAATCCCTACAGAATTCTGGATCTCTTAGCACTTCAATCCATTGTATAAGAATTACAAATTGAACCAAGAATTAGGCACAAGAATAGGATTCTAGCTCGTTTGAGCATATTATAGAGCATTAGGGGTGCATTGTGATCTTAGGTCCTTTTTGAAAGAAATTTCTTCAATGATATACCCTAATTGTTGTCTCTTTAGTTCTCATCCTCTCCATACCCCCATTATCCCTTATGCATGCAAAGTTATTAGCTTTTTTACCCTAGAGCTCAATTACTAACCACTTATCTTAAATAGAAATTTTGAAATTTCAGATTATGGAACATGATTTATCTTTTTAGAGTGAAGACCTAGCAATTATCTTGACAATCTTCAAGGTTTTGGGGTAAGAGTTGGGTGGGGATTAGATGAAGGTCACTCCTTCTCTCTCTAGAACTCCTCTCCTCACTCTATTTTCAGTAGAAATAACATAGAGAAGGTCGGATGGTGTGTTTTTAATAGAATGGGTCGGGTTTAAAAAATTAGAAAATAGGAGCCTGACTCAAATCTGCAATCGCAAATCTGACATGCAGCCCGCAGAATGGACCGCAAAATGCTCCCCCAAATCTGAAGACATTGTTTGGGTATGCAACAGAAATGTGGTCCGCATACCCATTATGCGGTCACATAATGCACCGCATAATTGCTTCTTACAAAATTTCAAGGGAATTATGCGACGACTATGCGGTCCGCATATCGATTATACGATTGCATAATTGACCGTATAGCTGACCTTAAATTGACCAACACACTGTTTCACTATGCGGCAACTATGTGGTCCGCGTAGCTATTATGTGACTGCATTCTCGACCGCAGAATTGCACTTTTCCGTAAAACATTATTCCTTAAATTTTTAATGCATAAATCAGTCTAAAGGGTCCGAACCGCGGCACTACGAGCTCTCGAGTTTTGAGTAGAAATTTTCACGGGGCCTTACATTTTATTTCTGTCTCTATACTAAAACTAGTAAACATACATACTTACAACATATCCCTCATCCCACACTTTAAGTTGTGGCATGTCCCCATGACACACAATTAAAAAGTATTAGGTAGAGGAAACTTTCCTGAATGTCTATCGGGGCCTGAATCAAAGTCGGGCTCCATTCCTCGCGCCCGAACTAATGCAGACAGCTTCTTCTCAGCCTTTTTATGGTACACCCCACACTTGTCTTTCTCACTGATTGCATCCTTCTCTTTTGAGTCTTTCACTTTCTACTTAACACTTGCAGCTGACTTCTCCTTTTTCACCACCGTTTCTACATTCATCTTGAATGTTAAATTCTCTTCACCCACTCTAAGCATGAATTTTCACTCATGTATATCCAATATGGCTATATCCATTGCTAAGAATGGTCTTCCTAGGATGAGACATAACTCTTTATTCTCCTCCACATTCACCACTATAAAATCCATAGGAAATACAAACTTATCCACCTGCACTAAGACATATTCCACTATCCCCTTTGAGTATCAAAGTCATTTGGTCTGCTAGCTGCAAAGATATTGGTGTTGACCTTATCTCTCCGATCTCCTTCTCCAGTTTCCTGTAAATAGACAAAGGCATTAAATTAATTGAGGCACCAGAATCACATAAAGACTTATCAAAATTAATAGTGCCTAAAGAATGAGGTATAGTAAAACTCCTTGTATCTCCACACTTTTGTGGGATTTTATTTTGGAAGATTTTGCTGCAATGCTCTGTGATCTTGACCATTAATGTCTCTTCTATCTTCCTCTTCTTTGAAAGGATTTCCTTCAATTATTTGTCATAATCTGTCATTTGTGAGAGCACCTCTATGAATGGTAAGTTTAAATTAACCTGTTTCAGCATATCCAGAAATCTCTCAAACTGCTTGTCCAGATTT
Source organism: Nicotiana glauca (assembly GCA_026770625.1). Taxonomy (NCBI): domain Eukaryota; kingdom Viridiplantae; phylum Streptophyta; class Magnoliopsida; order Solanales; family Solanaceae; genus Nicotiana; species Nicotiana glauca. Next base: position 24,138 of record MU764671.1, on the reverse strand, counting down.
TCTCTATAAAGCCTTTGGGGAAAAGGTAGAGCAAGCGCATGCTCGCTCTCATCATATTCCTCCTTTATCGAAGTTTCCTCCTTCTTTCTGTCAGCTCCCTTCTTGCCTTTCTTCTTCTCAATATCATTCTTTAGCTGATTCCCACTTTCCTTTTCAGGTATCACGTCTTTTTAGATTGTAGTGGGATCTTTCAACACTTTCCTGCTTCTCAAGGTCATAATATTCACTGTTTCTTTAGGATTTCTCTCAGTATCAACTGGCAGAGTACCTGGGACTCTCAGATAATATTGTTGCAATTTTCCCCACTTGTCTCTCTAAGTTTCGAAAACATGTGCCAAGTTATTTGTCGGCTGCTCCATGAGCATCTAGCCTCTCATCTATCTTGACAATGAAGGCCTTCATTAGATCTTCTAGATTAGGTTGATTGGGTTATTAAGGCTAAAACTTCAGCCTCGGTTGATTCACAAAACTCAGAGCTCCTTATCCTTGAAATCTTGGGTGTTTTGTTGCTATGCATTTACCGTACCCCCAGCTGAACTCCATGAACAACCAGGGTGCTTCTGACCCATTGCATTAAAATTATAACTTCCCACAGCATTCACTTCCTCAGTTGAGGCTTGACACTCATGAGTAGGGTATCCTCTTCCAGTTATACAAGCTGCATGAGGTCCACTCTGTATTATAGCTAAAGTCAGCATTCGTATTTATTTGGCCATAGCATCATGCTGTATTTGCACAAAAGTGTTAGCATCAACTTGATGAACACCAGTTGATCTTCTTCTTTCAGTACTCTTAGAGGGCCACTGATTTGCATCTTCGGACAACTCATCAAGAATTGTAACTCTCCTCTGGAATCTTCTTCATCAACGGGCCTCCAGCTGCATTGCTCAATGTTCTACGTAAGGCTGGTGTTAGTCCATCCCAAAAGTCCTAGAGTTGCATCCATAGTTCAATTCCACTATTTTGACACTTTCACACTATCTCCTTAAACCTCTCCCAAGCTTCAAACACAGTTCCAGTCTCTTCTGGCAGAAGTTATGGATTTCTCTTCTAAACTTGCCCGTCTTAGCTTATGAGAAATATTTATCAAGAAATTTTTTGGTCATCTCATCCCATGTTCTAATCGACCCCGCAGGCAAGCTTCTAAGCCACTGCTTTGCATCATCTTTAAGTGTAAAGGGGAATGCCCTTAAGTACACTGCATCTTGTGACACCCCATTATATTGAAAGGTGTTCATGATCTCCTCCAAGTCCATCAGATGTGTATTTGGATCTTAGTTTAGCAGTTCTGAAGGGTTTGATGCAACCTTTGCTTTAACTCGAAATTGTTAGCTGCAATTGGAGGTGGTCTCACACTTGATAAGCCTTGGTTGTAGGACGGTCTAGCATAATCGCCAAGTAATCTCCCTGGCCTGGGAGGTATATTTATGAACTACACCCAAGGGTTTATTTTGAGCAATTTTCTGAGCCCACTCCTCTTCATAGAGTATATGTGCATCTCTAATAGTTGCTTTCTCAGCATCTCATGCAGCTTTTTCTCGTTAGTGTGTTGCCTCTCTTGCAGTCAACTCTACATTATCATCATCTCCGGCCATAGTTTCTTTGGTTGAGGATTGCCGAACCTTCTCTAAAGTCTCAGGGAGATTTTTTTCCTTCCTCGGTTGTTGCAGTTATTTTTCTATCTTTGGTTCGTATGGTAGTACTTCTTTCCCAAAAGATCAAGTCATGCACCAATCTTAACCTATACCCTGCGCATAGTCAAGGAACACCAAACATAAAAAGAGAAAAATAAAATAAAAAAATCTTGAATTAACAATACAAACTATTTCAAACACTATTGATTGCCAATCCCCAATAAGGGCGTAAAAAATTGACCAGCGCAAAACACCACTTAAAATTATAATTGCTAATCAAACATAATATAATATAATATGGTATCCACGTAGATTGGAGTTAAATAGTATTCTCGTAGTTTTAGCTTGATTTCTATCCAAGATGATCAATATTTGAGAATTATATGATTTCTAACAAAAATTAACTAAGAATATAAACTATTGACTAGTGACAATTGAAACAACGAATAAGCAAAGAAAGATATCAATGGGGGAAGCTAGGGTTTTGATAGGGCAGGCACAAGATAATTATTTGGGATCTAACTCTAGACAATTCACTTCTAATGTTCGAGTGGTTCTCTCCAATTCACTCAATTATTAGTTCAGTTGTTTAGTAGAAACTCCTCTATCGAATAAATCCCAACCTCACAAGATGAACCAATTAAGCTCGGTGAAGATATGTAAGAATGTGCAGTGGATTGGTCTTTAGGAGAACCTCTCTCGATTATTCTCCTAACTAGGTTTAATCAATGAGTCAACTAGCCTATTCCAATTACTAAGAAGAATTAATGAATTCAACCAATAATATAATGCAAATATATCACAAGTTATGCTTCTCTCGGTTACATGAACAAGTGAATATAAATGCAATAATTAAATCATCCAAAAACACTTCAATACATAAACTAGAGTTATAATCCACAAACAAATATCAATACACCAAATCCATCAAACCCTAAAAGGAACTACTCTATATACATGGAGTAATTCATTTCAAATATGATAAAATGATAGGAGAACATAAATTCGAACCAAACTCGGGTCTTGAGTGAAGAAGGAATGATGAAATCCTTGTGCCTTTGCTCCTCCAACTCCTCCTTGGCTTCCTTAGGTCTAAAGTGTGTCAAAAGTCCTAAAAATAACATTTTCCATGTATTTATACCATGTAGGATCGGGCCCAGGCGAAACTACCTTCTCCTAGCCGAAATAGGATTTTGGCTCTGCAAAAATTGCACAGGCGCGCGGCATGGGACGACGCGGCACATGGGGCAGCAGTGGAGATCTTCAGATAGATTGAACTTTCAACAGGCAGCAGAAATGTACAGATGCTCCTCAACTCTCGAATGCGATCTCGGCTTAATCCTTTGGGCTTTTACTCAGACTTCAAAGCTCTAAATCACTCGAATTCATTCCATACATTCTACATCACTTGGAATCACTCCTACAAGGCATAAAACACACAATAAGTACAAAACACTAATGATTAAATCTCAAACATAATTAAAGTACAGTGAATTAGTGTGTAATAAGCGACTAAAATGCGAGATTATATCCTACTATCAGTTGTCTATGCAGTTGTTATTGGTAATGTGGACACAAGATGCCAAGTGATTAGAGTTCGTAATTTGGGACCTGTAACGACCCGACCGGTCGTTTTGAGTACTAGCGCTCCGTTCAGCAGTCGGAGGCCATGAACAGCTTCATTTAAGGTATTATGACTTGTACGCGTGGTCGGAATTAAATTTCAAGAAGTCCAGAGTTGATTCGGGAAGAGAATTCTCATTTCAAAAGCTTAAAGTTGAAAGAAT
>MU764668.1:4529-43353 GCA_026770625.1 Nicotiana glauca | reverse complement strand
CATGGGGGGGGGGGGAGGGGAATATTTCTAGCCCAGTTTACTAACAGAAGACAAAAGTGAGCTATATTCCATAGTTTAGAGATATTATTGGACCTTTTCTGTTTCTTTTTTAATGTTCTAACACAGAATACTTTATCAATCTATAAATAGTTTAACTTTAAAATGTTTATTTTACATTTAGATACATGCTTTATATTCAAAAGTGTCACGTCATATTTATAATTTTAAGTTATAATTTTTTATTTTTTTTTTTGAAAACTCTTAATCAAATTATGACCACATAAATTGAAATAGAGAAAGTAATATTAATTTATCTTTATTTAATTATATCGACTCATGTGCTTATCCAAAATATGTTCGTTCAGTTTATTTCAATTTGTATAACATTTTTTAACTAATCATGACACTTGATAGGATGTGTTGATACCCAATTTTTTTTCTATGTATATTTTTTATGCAGAGTACTGTCAAAAATAGAATATTTATGTATATATAAGAATATCCAAGTATTTTCCTATTTTTTTCTTAATTTATCCCCATATTTTATCCATATCAATCTCATAATTATTTTTAAAATTATTAATTATGATGATTTATTTATTGGATCTTTATGTTTATACTAAAATATAGTTAAGAAATTTTTTGCATAATTTTACAAAATTATTTAGTATTTTTTACCGCTAAAATTATATAATTGCAATATTAGCCCTTTTTAGATTTAGCTGTGTTTTGTATTCACAAAATTAGGTATGGTATTTTTAAATAATTAATAATGTACTATAAATAATTTTACTTCCATTAATTTATTTCCAAAAATTATTTTATTATTTTCTATAAATCAAATAGAAAAATTAGCTATTTAAATGTTAGCCCCATTTTATTTCGATTGTAGCCTAAATTGGACCCCAATTTGAATCCCAATTACCCTGGCCCAATTTCTATTAAACCCCAACCCAATTCCGATTTAATCTGACCCAAACCCATCATCATGACCCGTCCATTCGCCCAATCAATCCAAGCCGTTAATCCTTCTTGATCAACGGCCAGAAATCCCTCTTACCTAAATTAATCCTAAACGACCTCCTAAACCCTACCATTTCCCACCATACACCACCTCTGAATTCCCCTCCCCTCTCAACTCCTCTCAATAACAACCCCAAACCCTAGCCACCACCACTTTAATCTACCCTAATCCATGGCTCTCCGGGATCATCTAAGACCTGTATTAGCCTCTTGTGGCTTCTACATGTTCGTTTCTATGGTCTCATGACCAGACTCTGAAGGATTTTGGCCCAGTCCTTCCTCGAAGACCCTTCACTGGTCATCTCTGACTTTTCTCCGGCTAGCCATGGACATTCGAGTCAGACCTTTGACTCTTTTGTTTAGATCGAGCGCTTTCAAGGCCTTTCTCGTCACTTGGGGTTCTTCTGAAACCCTAATCTCTAAGAGCTTTTTGACTTCTTTCAGGTTCACTTTAGATCCATGCTTGCTATGAGTTTTTAAACGCCTTCTCGAGGTCTCTTTAATTTTGCTTTTAAAAAAAGGGGACTCTTCATATTTTTCCAATTAAGGTTTTCCTTAAATTTCTTCTTTTCAAATTCTTTTCTGAGTTTAGCATGATAAAAACCCTAATTTCTTTTAGGGTTTCAGATATTATTTGATAGTGTTTGTTTAATTTATTTGTTTATCATATCTAGACTCGATTGGTATTGAAAACCCTAATTTCTTTGGGTTCATTCGAGTTTCTGAGACTATTTGCTAGATATTGTCTAATTTATTTGTTTATCATATTTAAACTCGATTGATGTTGAAAACCCTAATATCTTTTGTGCTCATTCGAGTTTCTAAAGCTGTTTGCTAAGTGTTTGTGTAATCTATTAGTTCATCATATTTAAACTCGATCAATGTTGAAAACCCCTAATTTCTTTTGGGTCTATTCGAGTTTCTAAACTGTTTGTTTAACATATTTGTTTATTATCTTTTAAGCTTGAATATTGTTTAAGAAAACCTATGTCTTTGAGTTGAAACTGCTCATTTGAATGCCTGACTTGATTTGAAGTTCCTTGTTTCAGCATCTCTTTCCCTTATATGATTCCTATGATTCTGGGTTCTTACTATCTTTGAAACTCGACTATGCTATGAGACCCTTTGCATGCTCCTGACACTCTATTTTTCTTACGAATGATTCAATGAGACCTGACCTACTTGACTATCATGCTTTGAATATTTGCTATCTACAGACTTTGTATTACTATTGCAGGCTGTTTGTTTTGCCAATAGCTTGGCCTCACATGTATTTTCTTTGTACATTCTATTTATATGTTGAGGTTCTTTCTTTGGATGATGCTCAATTTTGGGACTGATTTCAAAACTTCCCTTTTTGTGAACTCTAATTTTACTCGTCCGTTAAAGTGATTGATCTCTTTCCTTACTTATTGCATTGCTGAATCTTTTTCCCAGAAAAACAAGTGTATCTCTATACTTGGACTCGATATTGTACTTAACGTCTTACTACTTTCTTTTATGGTAATAATCAGTCTGCCTATAAACTGATCTTTCTTTCCTTCTTTTGAACCTGTTAGCACCGTTAAACAAGTAATTCCTCAATTAAAGGGGAATCACTTGGTTGATTGATTCTAATTGCTGATTAATTCCATATTTGCATTGAACTTTATTTATTGCCTTATTTCTCACATGTTTTCAAAACTATAAATATCCACTTCCTCTTCTTGCAAACACAAGAATACAAGGCATAAAACAATTGAGTTCAGATACACACTCCACTAAAATCTCACTCTTCTCTCTGTTGCTACGTGTATTGCTGCCTTACCTAGCCGGTTGAAAGCCAAGGCTAGGCTGTGGGAAGCTTGCTCATTTTTCTCTGCGTTTGCATCTTGACTGGTATGTTCTAACTAATTTTTAGCATCATCAACAACATGTTTCTTTACTGTTTCTTCCATCCTTGTTTGTCTCCTGTTTGTATTTAACCAAGTTCCATTAATAAGCATGTTGTAGTCTGTCTTTTTTGTTCAGAATTAATGCTTCTGTCAATTACTTATCATGGCTTGTGAACCCTAAATCCCTATCCCCAATGTGTTTGGTATCTATGGTTAATTTGGGGCATGACAGCATTGAACATTGATGTGCATGACCCAAACTTGATCCCCGTAGGATCATAACTTCCATGTCTCCTCTAGTTGTTATGTGTTCTGATTAGTTTATAGGCATGCCAGCACCTTCTATTATTGTGCATGCCCAAATCTGATCCTTGCCTAAGGGTATATGTTCTTTGAAATATATTCCCAAACCCCTGACCCCTTTGTATGAAATTATGAACTTTGTGCTTTACTACTACTATTTTCCCATCGTCCCTTACCCCTTCCTTTCTCCCCTCAGTTTTAAATAAATCCTTATTCCTGCACTTTCACTATACTCTTAGACTTAGGTTCTGCCCCTCTTGTGTGAGCCTTGCCTTGGGACTCATGAGGTCTCTCTGAACTTGGACACATAAGGGTTGGCCCTTCAATACTGCACTCATCCCTATCTGGCTCTATGAACCTAGGTGTAGGCACTGCCCAGAGTCCCTTGAGACCCTTAGGGAACTCTAACATACCCAGGTCCGAGAAAGGCTTTGAAATAAGTGGCTTTTGAAGTAATTAATTATATAACTCGGATAGGAAGTCAAGATCAAGCTTCCTATGGTTGTATTTTCCTATTTTATGTATTTTCTTAATGTAATTCAGCAACTCGTTTGTAATAAACATTTGGGTTGGCTAGTGAAAAGGGGATGGGCAACTTTGCATGCTCAAGGGTAGAAAACATGCCAATAGGATTTGTGTTCTGAGTGATTCAATTTTGTATTTTAGAAAGCATGCTTATAGGACTGGTTTTAAATCATGCGTGTTCAATTCTACATTTAGACACCGTGTCTATAGGATTCATTTAAAATTGCGCATGTTCAATTTCACACCTAGATAACCTGCCTATACGACTTTATTTTTAAACTCTGCACGTTTGTTACCACTTAGACATCATGCTCTAGGATCTAAACGGCTATAAGTAGTTATCATGTTCATAATTTTAAAATCATTATAACACTAGATATCATGTCTATCGGAATTAGAATCAGTAACATTAGATATCATCTCTATAGGAGTTAAAACCAGTAATAATGTATATCATCATTTGCAGAATCTAAAACTAGTCTAATTTAAAATCAGTCTATTCCAAATCAGTTTTTAAGTATCTTAATCTCCTAATTTAACACGGTTTAGCAAGCATGCCTATAGGATTTCAAACCGCTCGTATTTAAGTTTGTTACTGCTTTGCCACATTTTGAATCAGTAGTAGATACCATGCTCATAAGATTCTACCCCAAACACTTAGGCAAACCTTAGGTAATAACAATAAATCAATCCGAACCTATTTTTGTTAATTAATAATTGCTACAACCAGCAGGCATGCCTGATTCAGACTTCTTATCCGAGTTATGTAATAAATTGGTCTACTTCAACAACTTAAACTCCCCTTTTGCCTTAATATTTTCAGACCCTGCTTGTTGTTTGAGTCATGCTATTTGATTGCTTTGTTTGAGGAGTCATATATAGCCTTCATTGTTTATGTGCTTCCCTGTTATTGTGCAGTCCTATATGTTTTGTATGTCGCCTTAGATTTTTTCACTTTTGAAACTCCAAGTCTGCCTAACACCCCTCCCTTTTAGGAGTAGTAGTCCTAAGTGCCTCCGGGACCGATAGGAATGGGGCGGGTTATAGCATGCAATAGTGTCTGAGACCAATCTGCGCTTTAGTACCTTAACGGCGTGGTAAGGGTAGATATGGATATGATGATCGGTGTGTTAATACCACGTGTAGCCCCTCTTTTGAGGAATGATTACCTGGTATTGCATTGATGTGATCCATATTATAAATAAACCTAGGACCCCTTCCCCTCTCTTTCTTTGCCTGTAAAGTATTATGACTTCTTTTCAAAAATCAGCTTTCTTTTAATGATTGCTCTATTTTACCTTCAAGCATTTGTGTATTAAAATCCCCTCTTATTTGAGCCTTATCTGCTTACTTGTTAATTGCACCAAATTCACAAAGAATTGTCCAGTCGGGAACCACATTAGTGGATCCTAAGAGGTGCCTAACACCTTTCCCTTAGGATAATTTCAAGCCTTTACCTATCTCTGGTTATCAAACAAACTCAAAAATGAACCTTGTAAGTGTCCTAATGCACCATAAATCATTAGGTGACGACTCTTCAAAAAATGCAAAACCCAGTTCCCAAAAGGAACGAGTTGTCCCATACCTAAAATGTCATAAAGCCGACCTCCCGATGCAAAGAGGGAAAAATGGGGGCGTGACAACATGGCAACTCTGCTGGGGATTTATAGGCTTTTACCATTTCAGATTGTTCTGTGAATTTGTACCTATCCCTATGTGAGATTATCTGTTTATTTACTTTAAGCATTTAATTTCTTCTTTAGAAGCAAAACTGACATATCTTCTTTGTTTCCTTTCCTTTATTACTTTGAATTATGAAACTGCTGTATTTATCGCTTCCTTAATGTGAAAATACATGTCAACATGCTTCTAATTATTGTATAATCATGCTCAACATCATACTCCACTCGTGCTAAAAACAAATACTATAGCAAAGCTTATAATTAGTGGTTGTGCTCTTCCTATATTGTTACCCCTAGATTTGGAAAGGTATATTTTCCGTAAAACTAGTCGATCAGCGGTGCAGTCGACAGTTCCAAGCCTTCTCTCTTGAGTTGTCCGCTCAAAGGTAGCAGTCTAAAACAACATAGAAACCTTACTCTATTAAATTGTGCATGCATCATGGTCAAACATAGTTGGATCAGTTATGTTGTCCGCATAATGATCATTTTAGATAGCCTTGTCCAAAAGTCCACTGGGTTGCCCTAAACCCAAAAGGACATCATCACGTTCTGTGCATTTATTTGGAGAACTAGACTGCTTCATGCTAATTATTGATATTAAATAGGCAAGTCTAGTGGGGGTAAGGGCCTAACCTTGTTTGTCTTGTGGAAATATGAAACCCGAGGTCCCCAATTTTGGTATGGTTAGCACGCTCCGCTCTTGCTAGACTGGTGGAGGAGTCTTCCATTAAATGACCAAATCAATGAGTGGAAAGAGAGAGCTGCCAAAGCTAGCAGAAAGTTGGAATATCTAGAATATAGTCTACTGGAATTGGAAGAAAAAGTGAGGAAGAGAGTCACCGACTGCCAGAACGCTGAGGGAAACAAAAAAAGGACATCTGGTGAAGGCATTCTTACTAACAAGCCTATGTGAGCTGGAAGATCTGATCAACGAGAACATTCAACCTGAGGAAGGTCCTTCTGCGACCAAGTAGATAGGAGTTTATCATTTTTGCTCTATGAATGTAATAAGGTCAATGACCATTAGTGACTTTTTATTTCTTGCTCATTAGTGTCATTTTAGGATTAGCCTATTTTTATCAATAAAATAAGGCATTTAGCATTCTAAGTTCTCCAAATAAACTTGTTGCTAGGCCTACTTCAGGCATAACAAGGCTCCCAAATTAGGACACATTTTACATTCATGCACTATGTGTTTAAATATTGCAATACTTTTTATGATCCTCACTAACTCAGTTACCTTTTAATTTTATTTCTGTTTTGTTATTCCCATCCCCAAAGTTAGTTCATGCACTCTGGCAACATCATCTTATTCCGCACATCCAAGGGCCCTCCAGCCGCCCCTCCTCTTAGCCCTTCCATATAGGCTGTGAGCAGAGGGGCACGCCTCAATAATTGGACCATCAGGACAACTAGAGCCCGACGAGCCTCAGGGTAGCAAGGCTAAAACAAGCATCATGCACTATTTTTATTTACTAGATGATTTTCTGCAATAAGATCTTCAATGTTCAAAACAATTATGAAATTTATCAAAAGCATTTCGACTTTTTCTTATAAATCAACACTCATTATTATTTTTCTCTCATTACTTTACTTATATAGCATTACTATTACTTATCTTGATGAACCCATGACTGTGACATGCAATAAGGCAAAGCAACAAACAAACATTGATCTAGAAAAATATGACATACCAGAGCAAATTGTCAAAAGAGTAGAGAACTTGAAAACAAACCTAAGTCCAACCTGGATGAGATAGAAGTTGTCAACCTAGGAGATGCAAAAAATATCAAGGAAACATGAATCAGCATTCACCTATCGCCGTCAGAAAAGGAAAAGTATATAGAGTTTATGAAAGAATATGAGGACATATTCGCCTAGTCGTATGATGACATGACTGGTCTGAGTACGTCTATTGTGACTCACAAACTGTCAACCAATCCAATGTGTCTACCGATCCATAGTCAATCATTATTGATAAGGCTCCAGTAACGACCCGACCGATTGTTTTGAGCTTTAGTGCGTCGTTCAGCAGTCTGAAGTTATGAGTAGCCTCATTTCAGGTATTATGATTTGTACGCGTGGTCGAAATTGAACTTCGGGAAGTTCATAAACGATTTGGAAGGAGAATCCTTATTTCGGAAGCATAAAATTGAAAGAATGAACTACAATTGGAATTTTGAGTAAACAATCTTGGAATTAGGATCTGAAGGTTCCAGCAGGTCTGTATGATGATTTCGGACTTGGGAGTATGCCCGGATCAGGTTTTGGATGACCCAGGAGCATTTTGGCGCCTATTGTGGAAGTTAGCATTTTGGAAGAAATTTCATAAGTTTGGATTGAAGTTTATTTCAGTGTTATCGATGTTCGTTTGGGATTCTGAGTCCAGGAGTAGCTTCGTATGGTGATTCTGTAGTTGGGAGCGTGATCGGAAGTGAATTCGGAGGTCCGTAGGTCATTTTGGAGCCATTTGGCTAAAGATAGAAATTTGAAGGTTTATGTGAAGTTTGACCGGAAGTGGTCTTTTTGATATCGGGGTCAGAATCCGACTCTGGAAGTTGGAGTAGGTCCGTAAAGCCATATATGACTTGTGTACAAAATTTGAAGTCAATCGGACGTGATTTGACGGGTTTCGGCATCAAATGTAGAAGTTTGAAATTCCAAGTTCTTCAAGTTTGAAATGGAGCGTGATTCGTAATTTTAGCGTTGTTTAATATGATTTGAGGCCTCGAGCAAGTCCGTGTTATGTTTTTACACTTGTGCGAGTGTTTGGTTTGGAGCCCCGGGGGCTCGGGTGAGATTCAGGATAGCTTCCGAGTGATTTTCTAAGAATACGAATTTCTGGTGCTGGTATGATCGCAATTGCGATGTATTGGTCGCAATTGCGACCGCGCATTTGCGAGGTTCCATTCACATTTGTGAGCCTGGGCTGCTGCGTGGAGTATCGCATTTGCAATGCATTGGTCGCAAATGCGACTTCGCATTTGCGAGTCCCTTCTCGCATTGGCGAACCTGGGCTGCTAATTGGGGAATCACATTTTCGAAGGGGCCATCACTTTTGTGATGCTGTCCTCTTCGCATTTGCGAGGAATTCTGTCACAAATGTGACTTTGTCAGGGAAGGTCGGGCTTCGCATTTGCAGAGCTTTTGTCGCAATGCGACATCGCAATTGCGAGCTAGGGAGTCGCAAATGCAACTTCTGCGTCTGGAGTTGTGGCTTTATATTCCGAGACTTATCCCATTTACCTCATTTCCCACTTGAACTTAGGCAATTTTTGACAGCATTTGAGTAGGGATTCCATCATTATCAAAGAGGTAAGTAAATTCTACACATCATAAGTTAATTACATAGATTATGGGTAGATTAATATGTGAAAATTAGGGAAAATCAAGGGTTTTAGATGAAAAACCTAGAATTTGGTAAAAACAAGATTTAACCACGAAAATTGTTACAAAATGGAGTAAAAATCATATATTCTTGATCCTTAGATTATGGGTAACAATATTCTTCAAATTTTTTCGGAATCCGGGCAAGTGGGCCCAGGGATGCATTTTAGGAATCTTACATTTAGGATTGGGAAATTGGTTTAATAATTAGAATATGAACTTCTAAGCATGTATTGACTATTTCTTACCCCATTTGAATAGTTTTGGATCGTTCGGCTCGAAATTTGGAGGTTTGATCGCATTCTTGAATTGGAATATAGGCTTCGGAGCGAGGTGAGTCTCCTTTCTAACCTTGTAAGAGNNGGGGGGGGGGGGGGGGGCTACGTATGCACGAGGTGACGGGAGTCCGTGCGTAGCTACTATTATGCTATTGTCCAAGTAGTCTAAGACCCAAAAATATGCTATACTTGGATTAATTGTAAACTTATTGACAACCTGAATTGCTTAAATCATATTGAACCAGTAAACGAATTTCTAAAAAGATTAAATTTCATTTTGCTAAATTGTTAAAGGAGAATTGGCTTTATTTGGATAAATATTCCCCGATAAATTCTTAATTGACTGTTTGAGCATGTATCTCTACGTGTACCTGCGTCGCATGTATGATTCGCGAGAAGGGTGTTTGTTTATTTTATGTTGACCACATCGCAGGATAGTTTGCGAGCGGGGTAATAGATGCATTTATGGTTCGAGTCGTTCGACCCTCGGCAGTGCACAGTTTACATTTCTGTTGAAACGGGTCGTCGACCTCGGTGTGATTTGCGCATGATATATATTGTTGCCTGAGAACTTTAAATGTTGATATTGCCTTTCATGGCTTGATATAAATTGATAATATAATGAAAAGTAAATCTTGAAAATCTTTTATTATTTGTTAAAGGTGCTTACCTGTTTTCCGGCTTTGTGAGTTAGAACTGCTATATAAATCCATGATTTTCTCACATTTTTAGTATATTATCATTTGAACTCTAGCAAGTGTTGAAGTCGACCTCTCATCTGTACTTCTGTGAGATTAGACGGGATACTTGCTGAGTACACGTTCTTTTCGTACACATACTACACTTCTGTGCATTTTTGTTGCAGAGGCATATGCACCTCTAGTGGCTTCGTGGCATAGTGGCATGGTTGACACGGAGACTAGGTGAGCTGTATTTTCTCGAGGCGACCCGCAGCTAGTATAGTCTCTCTCAGGATTCTATTTATTTCCTTTCCAATTGTATTCCGGACAGTCGTTGTACTTTATTTGGTTTTTCTTAGAAATTACTCATGCACTTGTGACACCGGGTTCTGGGAGGATTTTTGGATTATTCAGTATTAAGTCTTTAATCGATTTTATTTTCATTTCTGTAAAATTTCATTATTTATTATTTAATGTATAAGAAAAATGATTTCCACAAATACTAAAATTGGAATTTAATTATGCATTCTTGGTTGGCTTGCCTAATAGTGGTGTCAGGTGCCACCACAACCCTTAGTAGATTTTGGGTCGGGACAACATGGTATCAGAGCACTAAGTTCCTGGGGTCTCACGAGTCATGAGCAAGTCTAGTAGAGTCTCGTGGATCTGTACGGAAACGTCTTTACTTATCCTTGGGAGGTTGCAGGACTGTTAGGAGTACTTCCCTTTTTGATTCCTTATCGTGCGATTTGATCCTTGTAGGCGTATGCCTTTAATTTATTCCTACTCAATCTTACGCGACGCCAACCGCTTGTTATAAATCGAAAATTGAAGAACCGTAATGGTACTACATATGTGATACAGTAATTTTCTCCTGGTATAGCTGATCGGGTAATTATCGTCGCTTTATGGAAGAATATTTTATTGTTTCATCCTAGTAGTGGTACTTTTGAGGGCTCTGAGGCTAGGCACAAGTTGCCATGATGCTTATGAATTATTGTTTTGTAGTATTGATATGATGGTAGGATATTTGCCTACGTGTGGGATAGTGAATGAGTTGGTGGGAAGTTTACTCAGTGCATGATTTAGAGATTCGGTATTTTATTCCCGGCGGGGAAGAGGCAATCGGGCAGAGAATGTTCAAGTTTGGGTTGATGAGGTATCGAGACTCGGTATTTGCTAGCGTGGTGGAAGTTTTCTTCTATGATGAGGTGTTGTCCTTATTGAATGTACTAAATTCATCGGTGTTATGATCTTCTGCAATTTGCCTTTGGAGCGGGATATTGTAGGTCAGTATTGAAGAAGCGACTATTAGATATTGCAGGGTGCGGCGGTGCAAGATTTAATCGGTGTTCCTAATGTCAACGGCTCGAGAAAGATGATCTTTGGAAAAGTTTTAAAGTTAGTAGCGACTTGTGGGTTCAAGTTCTATGAAGATAGATTTTATTTAAAGCGACAATTGAGCATCAAAGTATGAGGAAGGATATGTGGGAAGTGTCCGGTGGTGTTTAAAACTTCTAGAAGGTCAGGTATGAGAAGCGCAGGTAGATTAAAGGATCGAGTTTCTCCAAAGTAGGAGAGTGGCGAAGGTTGCATATGGGCTCAGTAGTAGGATGACTACGAACCTTAAGGAGAGTTTGGAATGATTTGAGAATTTCAGAGATTAGTGATTGGGGCCTACGGGTTTAATTTGAATTATGGGCTATCATGCTGCAGGAGATTTGATATGACGGAAAGGAGCCGCTTAAAAAGAAGAAGGATACAGCATAATTATAAATTAGAAGGATGATGTCGCACATTTAATTGATGTCCATGAGGGGTCAATGGACTGGTGCAGCTGGAGAGTAAGCTCGGACCCAGGATGGGTTAGTAGAGTCATAAGTGATTGTACTCCGTGCAACAGCATTGAAAGATGCCGGGAAGTGATTTCTACAGGTAGGTTACTCCTGCGAGCAGGTTAGCGGTCGCGTGGTTGGCGGGGCTTCTGCGAAGAATTCTATTGGTTATACAGCAAAGGGATCGGTCATGCAAATGTTGTTAATGATTCAGAGTATAGAAAGGGGGTTTCTACAGTAAGATATAAAGAATTTTGGCGGTTGATTGCGCAAGTTTATGTCAATAAAGATTAAGAATCCTGGTGAAATCCAGAGTTGTGTAATAGTGGCCTCGATCTAAGTGGGAGAGCCCCACCTTCTATGATTGGGTTGCATGGTTAACTACTTGCAAAGTTTCTGGTGATTAGCATATTGATGGGTTATTTCAGCTATGGGAAAAGAACATAAGTGGTAATTTGAGCAAAGGAATTATTAAAGGTGTGCTATTGTTGGCCTTATTGGCCCATGTTCAGACTTGAGGAGTGATTCTGTCGGGTGCTCCGTTGAGATGATATGCTTGTGCTAGAAGAATTATGGAGTTGATTATATTTCGGCCAAGTCGGAGTGGGCGTCTCTCAGCAGTGGTCCTAGTGGATTCAAATAGGTAAAGTGTGGTGCCTAATGGTTTCGAGCCTATAGGTATGGTTAAGAACCAAGCTTGGTAGCAGCCTATGAGAAGAGGCACAGAATGTTCTATGATGTTTTGTCTTTCGAAGTAGCAATTGCGAGTTACGAAATGGTTCTTGGGATTTGAGACAGCTTGGTCTCGTGATTCAAGGTCGCTCGGGATGAGTGCGGGTAGAATGTATTATGTGTTGAATGGAGTTATTATTATTGCTAAGGCAGTCAAGGATAAATTGGAAGAAGATAGAATGGTTAGCCCTGGTTGAGTTGGCATGATAGGTGCAGTGAGTGGTATGGAATTTGAAGTGAAGATCAAGGTAACGGTTCGGTGTTGAAAAGGATGTCACAAGCTCGGATGAGCAGGAAAGTAGATTCGAGGTTTAAGGTAAGTTGGTATTGTCTTCAGCGTCACCCGAGATTGGTGTTTTGTGAAAAAGGCTTTGCATCCTGGATAATGATTCTTGATCGCTTTTCAGCGTTAGTGCGGCTGGTGGTTTGGAGGCACGATCCAATTATTTGTTATGGTAGGTTGTGGGAGTGTGTCCCATAGGAAGATTGTATAGGTGTGGCAGGTAGTCACTTGATTGATTAAAGACTTAAACCAAATAAGAAGGTTGTGATAATGTCGTTGATTTTAGAATATTTGCCTGGAGGGCACTCAGTCTATTAAGTTGTGGACAGTGGAGGATTTCTCCGGTTATGATGGTTGTTCTTCTGCGTTATGATATAAAGGAGAGTTATTATGGACCTTGTAAAGGTTATTAGCCTAGTCAGTGCGACCAGAATCAGCTTAAGGTCGGTGGAGGGATTCAAATATGGGCTCTATATCAGGCCAAACGTGTTCATTTCAGCGATTCGCTCCTTATGAAAGGGTAGTCAGGGTGTTATTACATCGCCAGCTATTTCATATAATGATGTATTGCGCCATGCGAGTTGTGAGATAGCTTGGTGAATTTCTTATGTGTTGAGGTTTCGCATAGAGGTGAGGTTATACGAGCAGGATGGCTCTTGAGATTCAGATCGTATATCGCACCTCAGTTGTGCTCGAGTTTGTGACTTATAGCATTGTATGTCTCCCCAGGGAATGGTATTATGCTTAGCGTGTTTATGACCGATATTCGACATTTCATTGAAATGGGCAATTTAGCTCGATGTGCATCTCCTTACATGAGTTCTATATGTGGATTGGGTGGCACGCCGCTATAGGTATGTTATTTGGATCGGGTGGCACGCCACCATGGTTATGCTGTTGGGATTGGGTTGCGTGCCATAATAGTGTGATGTTCAGTACAGTTCCCCGTATCTATTTTTATGTGTTTTGTTTCCTATTTTCTGAGGAAATCTTGTAATAGCTGCGAGCCTCGTCGCATGTATGATTCGCGAGCGAGGTAATTGAACTTCCTTTTCAGAGTTCGTTTTCATTTGTATCGCATTCTAATTGGTAGCCTATTGGCACATTGTGGCATCATATGAGACTTTTGGTCATGTCGGGGTGGCTTATTTCCTGAGCAATTCGTACTGGGGGAGACGAGATCATTGGATTTAGGATCAGTGTAATCTGATTATATGAAGTATATTAAGGAGTTGAGACCATTATTCGGTTCAGAATGAAGTGATGGTTCTTGTCAGGAGGATAGACTCAATAATTGGTTAACTCGGCAGTTGATTATGAATTTTTGTACATTTTTTCCGTCATGGCGGTATTGTAAGGGTTAAAGTAAGACCTGTGTATGTCATGGGGTGCAATGGGAGCATCAGGTTAGTAGAACTTTGACTAAGTTGATCAGAAAATGTTATTGTGATCCGGTGAGTAAAGTGATGCAAGGTGTGAATTTAGCAAATTGTGCAGTCACGTTTGGGGGCAGCGTGTAGTGATTGATATGTGATCGTATGTTGGAAACAATCCTGGCAAGAAATTCCAGATGTTGGAATTGGGCCTTAAGGCTTATTCGCTTGAATAAAAGGGAATATCTTCAGAATTTATTGAGCTAATGTGCTCAACCAAGTTGTGGTAGCACAGGAAGGTACATGAGGTGTTAAATAGTGATTTCAGACTACTTCAGCATAGTTCTCAGCACGTTCGAGGACGAACGTATGTTTAAGTGGGAGAGAATGTAACGACCCAACCGGTCGTTTTGAGCTTTAGCACATCGTTCAGCAGTCTAAGGCCATGAGCAACCTCATTTCAGGTATTATGACTTATACGCGTGGTCGAAATTGAATTTCGGGAAGTTCAGAGTCGATTTGGAAGGAGAATCCTTATTTCGGAAGCGTAAAGTTGGAGGAATGAACTAGGATTAGAATTTTAACTAAACAACCTCGGAATCGGGATCTGAAGGTTCCAATAGGTTCGTATGATGATTTCAGACTTGGGCGTATGCCCATATCGGGTTTTGGATGACCCGAGAGCGTTTTGGCGCCTATTGTGGAAGTTAGCATTTTGGAAGAAATTTCATAAGTTTGGCTTGAAGTGCATTTCAGTGTTATCAATGTACGTTTGGGATTCCGAGTTTGGGAGTAGCTCCTTATGGTGATTCTGGAGTTGGGAGCGCGATCGGAAGTGAATTCGGAGGTCCGTAGGTTATTTTGGAGCCATTTGGCTAAAGATAGAAATTTGAAGGTTTTTGAGAAGTTTGACCGGAAGTGGACTTTTTTTATATCTGTTCGGAATCTGATTACGAAAGTTGGAGTAGGTCCGTAATGCCAAATATGACTTGTGTGCTAAATTTGAAGTCAATCGGACGTGATTTGACGGGTTTTGGCATCAAATGTAGAAGTTTAAAATTCTAAGTTATCCAAGTTTGAAATGGAGCGTGATTCGTAATTTTAGCATTGTTTGATATGATTTGAGACCTCAAGCAAGTCCGTGTTATGTTTTTAGACTTGTGTGAGTGTTTGGTTTGGAGCTCGGGGGCTCGGGTGAGATTCGGGATAGCTTTGGAGTGATTTGCTAATAATAGGAATTTCTGGTGCTGGTATGATCGCAATTGCAATGTATTGGTCGCAATTGCGATGTATTGGTCGCAATTGGGACCTCGCATTTGCGAGGTTCCATTCGTATTTGCAAGCCTGGGCTGCTGCGTGGAGGATCGCATTTGCGATGAGTTGGTCGCAAATGCGACTTCGCATTTGCGAGTCCCTTCTCGCATTTGCTAACCTGGGCTGTTGAGTGGGGAATCACATTTGTGAGGGGGCCATCGCTTTTGCGATGCTGTCCTCTTCGCATTTGCGAGGATTTCTGTCACAAATGCGACTTTGTCAGGAAAGGCCGGGCTTCGCATTTGCGGAGCTTTTGTCACAAATTCGACATCGCAATTGCGAGCTGGGGATTCGCAAATGCGACTTCTGCGTCTGGAGCTGTGGCTTTTTATTCCAAGACTTAGCCCATTTCCCTCATTTCCCACTTGACCTTAGGCAATTTTTGAGAGCATTTGAGGAGGGATTCCATCATCATCAAAGAGGTATGTAAATTCTACACATCATAAGTTAAATACATAGATTATGGGTGGATTAACATGTGAAAATTAGGGAAAATCAAGGCTTTTAGATGAAAAACCTAGAATTTGGTTTAAAAAAAAATTTAACCACGAAAATTATTAGGGAATGGAGTAAAAATAATATATTCTTGATCCTTAGGTTATGGATAACAATATTCTTCAAAAATTTCCGGAATCCGGGCACGTGGACCCGAGGATCAATTTTAGGAATCTTGCATTTATGATAGGGAGATTGGTTTAATAATTAGAATATGAACTTTTAAGCATGTATTGACTAGTTATTACCCTATTTGAATAGTTTTGGATCATTCGGCTCCAAATTTAGAGGTTTGAGCGCATTCTTGAATCGGAATATAGGCTTCCGAGCGAAGTGAGTCTCCTTTCTAACCTTGTAAGAAGGAATTGTCCCCATAGGTGAGTTAATTGGTTATGTGCTCCTATTTGTGGGGGACTACGTATACATGAGGTGACGAGAGTCCGTGCATAGCTACTATTATGCTATTGTCCGGGTAGTCTAGGACCCAAAAGCATGCTATACTTGGATTAATTACAAACTTATTGACAGCATGAATTGCTTAAATCATATTGAACCAGTAAACGAATTTCTAAAAAGATTAAATTTCATTTTCCTAAATTGTTAAAGGAGAATTGGCTTTATTTGGATAAATATTTCCCGATAAATTCTTAATTGACTGTTTGAGCATGTATCTCTACGTGTACCTGCGTCGCATGTATGATTCGCGAGAAGGGTGTTTGTTTATTTTATGTTGACCGCGTCGCAGGATAGTTCGTGAGCGGGGTAATAGATGCATCTATGGTTCGAGTCGTTCGACCCTCGGCAATGCACAATTTACATTTCTGTTGGAGCGGGTCATCGACCTCGGCGTGATTTGCGCATGATATATATTGTTGCCTGAGAACATTAAATGTTGATATTGCCTTTCATGACTTGATATAAATTGATATGATAATGAAAACGAAATCTTAAAAATCCTTTATTATTTGTTAAAGGTTCTTACATGTTTTCCAGGTTGGTGAGTTGGAACTGCTATAAATCCATGATTTCCTCACATTTTTAGTATATTATTATTTGACCTATAGCAAGTGTTGAAATCGACCTCTTGTCTCTACTTCTTCGACATTAGACGGTATACTTGCTGAGTACACGTTGTTTTCGTACTCATACTACACTTCTGTGCATTTTTGTTGCACAGGCATATGCACCTCTAGTGGCTTAGTGGCATAGCGGCATGGTTGACACGGAGACTAGGTGAGCTGTATTTCCTCGAGGTGACCCACATCTAGTATAGTCTCTCTCAAGATTCTATTTATTTCCTGTCCAATTGTATTCTGGACAGCCGTTGTACTTTATTTGGTTTTTCTTAAAAATTACTCATGCACTTGTGACACCGGGTTCTGGGAGGATTTTTGAATTATTCAGTATTAAGTCTTTTATTGACTTTATGTTCATTTCTGTAAAATTTCATTAATTATTATTTAATGTATAAGAAAAATAATTTCCGCAAATACTAAAATTGGAATTTAATTATGCGTTCTTGGT
Source organism: Nicotiana glauca (assembly GCA_026770625.1). NCBI lineage: Eukaryota > Viridiplantae > Streptophyta > Magnoliopsida > Solanales > Solanaceae > Nicotiana > Nicotiana glauca. The sequence continues at coordinate 26,045 of MU764668.1, read as the reverse complement.
TGGCTTGCCTGATAGCGGTGTCTGGCGCCACCACGATCCTTAGTAGATTTTGGGTCGTGACACTCCAACCTCAACAGTGACCTGATGAAAGGTATGTGCGAAACCTTCATGATTAGCCACAAGAATTCCACAGTCCACAGGTCTCAAATGAATGGAGTTGTGGAAGCCGCCAACAAGAATATCAAGAAAATATTGAAGAAAATGATAGAAATGAATGAACAGTTGCACGAGAAATTATCATTTTCTCTATTGGGGTATCGCATCATAGTCTACACATCAGCCGGGGCAACCCCTTATATGTTGGTTTATGGTACAAAAGTCGTCATTCCCGCTGAAGTAGAAATTCCTTCCTTAAGGATCATACAGGAAGCTGAGCTCGACGACGCAAAATGGGTGAAAAGTCATTATGAGCAACTAGCTCTTATAGACAGAAAGAGTATGAACATAGTTTGCCATGGTCAACTCTATCAGAACAGAATGTCTAGAGCCTTCAACAAAAGGGTCAAGCCAAAACAGTTCACACCGGGATAGCTGGTGTTAAAGAAAAAATTTTCGCATCAAGATGAAGCCAAAGGGAAGTTCTATCCCAATTGGCAAGGTCCGTACATGGTTCACCGGGTTCTGACAGGAAGAGCCCTCATACTCGCAGAAATGGCAGAGAAGTTTGGCCAAAGCCGATTAATTCAGATGCAGTCAAGCGCTACTATGTGTAATATTTATGTTTTCCCTACAAGATGTAATTGAACTATGCCTGACCTAATTCCCGATTAAGAGGGGATACGTAGGCAGCCATATGGGTTCGATCACAATTAAATAAAATTTTCATTTTTCCCCGAAATTGGAAACTGGGGCAGAATTTTGAGGAGGACCCTCAAAATTCCAAAGTAATTTCAGCCGAATCATCTCAAGCAACGGTCAAAAGCACTAACCCATTAAACTGGGGTAGAATTTTGAGAAGGACTCTCAAAATTCTGTATCAAGAGAGGTTGCAATGTTTCAAACCACGTCAAGTCGTCGGTTCATCTAAAAGCCATTTTTTAAACTGTACACTTATGTCATATTTCACGAAATCATGCACGTTTGTTACTAAAATTGCCTTGTTTAGCGATGCTATCCCACTGATACATACAATATCACCAGATCGAAGCCACAGGTCAAACAGAGCCAGCAGGGATACAAACTAACCTTCCCCATTTTTCAAAACTCACGATTTTTCTTTGGATGCAGACACTTGGATTGCAAAATCATCAAACCTACTATACACTCACGAGACAAACATTGTTCAATAATATGACTCTCAAGACCATTGAACTTACCCACAGTTGTTATCCACACACCCCCGTGATATTCTGTGTGTTACAATGTCCGACAGCAGTCACAATATCACAATCGACTATCAACTAATAAATATCCATTACACATTTGCCGTTTTATTTCTTGCATAAGGCTACCATTCTGCCTTTTGAGACTAAGCACTATCTCCATCTGCATTTCTGGATTGATAAGGCAACTATTCTGCCTTCCGAGACTAAACGATGTCTCAATCTGCATTTCTGCATTGCATAAGGCTACCATTCTGCCTTTCGAGACTAAATGTTGTCTCCATCTGCATTTCTGCATTGCATAAGGCTACCATTCTGCCTTCCGAGACTAAACACTGTCTCCATCTGCATTTTTGCATTGCATAAGGCTATCATTCTGCCTTTCGAAACTAAATACTTTCGCCATCTGCATTGCATAAGGCTACCATTCTGCCTTTCGAGACTAGATGTTGTCTCGATCTGCATTTCTGCATTGCATAAGGCTACCATTCTGCCTTCCGAGACTAAACACTGTCTCCATCTGCATTTTTGCATTGCATAAGGCTATCATTCTGCCTTTCGAAACTAAATACTTTCTCCATCTGCATTGCATAAGGCTACCATTCTGCCTTCCGAGACTAAACGTTGTCTCTATCTATATTTTTGCATTGCATAAGGCTACCATTCTACCTTCCGAGATGAAACATTGTCTCTATCCACATTACACAGTTGAAAGATCGCATCATACTGCATCTACATGGATAAAAGATCACCACATTGCACGGTTGAAAGATCGCCACATTGCACGGTTGAAAGATCGCCTCACACTACACCTGCATGGCCAAAAGATCGCCTTATACTACATCTGCATGGCTGAGAGATCACCTCATACTGCATTTCATGGGATGAAAGATTGCCTCATACTGCATCCTTCATGGGCTGAAATATTGCCAACTTATCCAAAGGCATCATCGTTCGGAGGCACCATCCTCAGAGCCCGAGAACACCATGTCATGGCCTGAGGATCCCTTTCAATCTTTTGCATATCATTATTTAAAGGCATCATGGTTCGGAGGCATCATTTCCATAGCCCGAGAGCATCATTTCATAGCCTATGAATCATTTATTGCATGTTTCATGGCCCAGGACGTCATGGTCTAAGGACGTCATCCTAACCGTCCGAAGACAACATTCATGGTCCGATGGGAATTTGCATCATGTCTAAATTTACGCACAATATATGCTTGTATTACTTATTTGCAGGTAAACCAGCAAGCAATGGCCATCCTAGCAGGAGCATTTCCGCTCTACTGCCCACAGCCACATCAGACCTGACTACTCCTATAAGCCTTTCACTCACCCTGACCGAAACATAGCGTCCGTTCTTGGAAAGTACCTGTCAGCATACTCCGCCAACGGATCTCGAAATACATACGGCCCGATTCCTATAAGACCAGAGATATGTAGGCAGCTCAGAAGCCTGGGCGCAGCCTATCTTCTTCAAACTATTTCGTTTTGCCATCATATCTTTACCTGACAACTCTTTCATCCTTCCTCGGTAAAGAGGGGCAGCTGTTGATACCCAATGTTTTCCCTATGTATATTTTTTTATGTAGAGTACTTTCAAAAATAGCATATGTATGCATATATAAGCATATCCAAGTATTTTCCTACTTTTTTCCTTAATTTAAAAGATTTTTAAATCAATTTATCCCCTATTTTATCCATAACAATCCAATAATTATTTCTAAAATTATTAGTTGTGATGATTTATTTATTGGATCTTTATATTTTGTGCTAAAACATAGTTAAGGGATTTTTTTACATATTTTTACAAAATTATTTAGTATTTTTAAGACTAAAATTGTATAATTGGAATATTAGCCCTTTTTAGATTTAACTGTGATTTGTATTCACAAAATTAGGTCTGGTATTTTTAAATAATTAATTATGTACTATAAATCATTTAATACCATTAATTTATTTCTAGAAATTATTTATTATTTTTTATAAATCAAATAGGAAAAATTGGCTATTTAAATGTTAGTCCCATTTTATTTCGATTGTAGCCTAAATTAGACCCAATTTGAATCCCAATTACCCTGACCAATTCCTATTAAACCCCGACCCAATTCCGATTTAATCCGACCCAAACCCATATTCATGACCCATCAATTTACCCGATCAATCCAAGCCGTTGATCCTTCTTGATCAACGGCCAGAAATCCCCCTTACCTAAATTAATCCTAAACGACCCCCTAAACCCTACCATTTCCCACCATACACCACCTTTGAATTCCCCTCCTCTCTCAACTCCTCTCTACTACAACCCCAAACCCTAGCTACCACCACTTTAATCTACCATAATCCATGGCTCTCAGGGATCATCTAAGACCTATATCACCCTCTCATGGTTTCTACATGTTCGTTTCTCTGGTCTCATGACCAGACTCTGAAGGGTTTTGGCCCAGTCCTTGCTCGACGACCTTTCTCCAGTCATCTCTAACTTTTCTCCGGCCAGCCATGGCTATTCGAGTCAGACCTTTGACTCTTTTGTTTAGATCGAGGGTTTTCAAGGCCTTTCTCATCACTTAGGGTTCTTCTGAAACCTTAATCTCTAAGAGCTTTTCGACTTCTTTTAGGTTTACTTTAGATCCATGCTTGCCATGAGTTTTTAAACGCCTTCTCGAGGTCTCTTTAATTTTTCTTTAAAAAAAAGGGACTCTTCATCTTTTTCCGATTAAGGTTTTCCTTCAAGTTCTTCTTTTCAAAATCATTTCTGAGTTTAGCATGACAAAAACCCTAATTTCTTTTAGGATTTCTGAGACTATTTGTTAGTGTTAGTTTGATTTAATTGTTTATCATCTCTAAACTCGATTGGTGTTGAAAACCCTAATTTCTTTGGGTTCATTCGAGTTTCTGAGACTATTTGCTAGATATTGTCTAATTTATTTGCATATCATCTTTAAACTAAATTGATGGTGAAAACCCTAATCTCTTTTGGGCTCATTCGAGTTTCTGAAGTTGTTTGCTAAGTGTTTTTGTAATCTATTTGTTCATCATCTTTAAACTCGATCGTTGTTGAAAACCCCTAATTTCTTTTGGGTCTATTCGAGTTTCTAAACTGCTTATTCAACTTATTTGTTTATTATCTTTTAAGCTTGAATATTGTTTAAGAAAACCTATGTCTTTGAGTTGAAACTGCTCGTTTGAATGCATGACTTGATTTGAAGTTCCTTGTTTCAGCATCTCTTTCCCTTATATGATTCTTATGATTATGGGTTCTTACTATCTTTGAAACTCGACTATGCTGTGAGACCCTTTGCATGCTCCTGACACTCTATTTCCTTACTACTGATTCAACGAGACCTGACCTGCTTGACTATCATGCTTTGAATATTTGCTATCTACTGACTTTGTACTACTATTGCATGCTGTTTATTTTGCCAATAGCTTGGCCTCAGATGCCATTTGTTTGTACATTCTATTTATATGTTGAGGTTCCTTCTTTGACCGATGCTCAATTTTGGGACTATTTCAAAACTTCCCTTTTTGTGAACTCTAATTTTACTCGCATGTTAAAGTGATTGATCCCTTTCCTTACTTATTGCCTTGCTGAATCTTTTTCCCAAAAAAATATAAGTGTAACTCTGTACTTGGACTCGATTGTGTACTTAATGTCTTACTACTTTCTTTTATGGTAATAATCAGTCTGCCTACAAACTTATCTTTCTTTCCTTCTTTTGAACCTGTTAGCACCGTTAAACAAGTAATTCCTCAATTAAAGGTGAATCACTTGGTTGATTGATTCTAATTGCTGATTAATTTCATATTTGCATTGAACTTTATTTATTGCCTTATTTCTCACATGTTTTCAAAACTAAAAATACCCACCTCCTCTTCTTGCAAACACACGAACACAAGGCATAAATCATTTGAGTGCAGACACACATTGTACTAAAATTTCTCTTTTTTCTCTATTGCTACTTGTATTGCTGCCTTACCTGGCTGGCTGAAAGCCAAGGCTAGGCTGTGGGAAGCTTGCTCATTTTTCTCTGCATTTGCATCTTGACTAGTATGTTCTAACTAATTTTCAGCATCATCAACAACATGTTTCTTTACTTTTTCTTTCATCTTTGTTTGTCTCCTGTTTGTATTTTACCAAGTTCCATTATTAAGCATGTTGTACTCTACCTTTTCTGTTCTAAATTAATGCTTTTGTCAATTACTTATTATGGCTTGTGAACCCTAAATCCCCATCCCCAATGTGTTTGGTATCCGTGGTTGGTTTGGGGCATGGCAACATTCAATATTACTGTGCATGATCCAAACTTGATCCCTCTGGGATCATAACCTCCATGTCTCCTCTAGTTGTTGTGTGTTCTGATTGGTTTATAGGCCTGCCAGCACCTTCTGTTGCTGTGCATGCCCAAATATGATCTTTGCCTAAGGGTATATGCTCTTTGCAATATATTCCCAAACCCCTGACCCCTTTGTATGAAATTATGAACTATGTGCTTTACTACTACTATTTTCCCATCATCCATTACCCCTTCCTTTCTCCCCTCACTTTTAAATAAATCCCTATTCCTACACTTTCACTGTAATCTTATACTTAGGTTCTGCCCCTCTTGTGTGAGCCTTGCCTTGGAACCGATGAGCTCCCTCTGAACTTGGACACATAAGGGCTGGCCCTTCAATACTGCACTCGTCCCTATCTGGTTCTATAAACCTAGGTGTAGGCACTGCCCGGAGTCCCTTGAGACCCTTAGGGAACTCTAACACACCCAGGTCCGAGAAAGGCTTTGAAATAAGTGGCTTTTGAAGTAATTAATTATATAACTCAGATAGAAAGTCAAGATCAAGCTTCCTATGGTTGTATTTTCCTATTTTTATGTATTTTCTTGATGTAATTCAGCAACTGGTTTGTAATAAATATTTTGGGTTGGCTAGTGAAAAAGGGATGGGCAACTATGCATGCTCAAGGGTAGAAAATATGCCTATAGGATTTGCGTTTTGAGTGATTCAATTTTGCATTTTAGAAAGCATGCCTATAGGACTGGTTTTAAATCCTGCGTATTCAATTCTGCATTTAGACACTATGTTTATAGGATTCATTTCAAATTCCGCATGTTCAATTTCACACCTAGATAGCCTGCCTATACGACTTTATTTTTAAACTCTTTTGTTACCACTTAGGAAATCATGCTCTAGGATCTAAACGGCTATAAGTAGGTATCATGTTCATAATTTTAAAATCAGTATAACACTAGATATCATGTCTATAGGAATTAGAATCAGTAACATTAGATATCAAGACTATAGGAGTTAAAACCAGTAATAATGGATATCATCATCTGCAGAATCTGAAACTAGTCTAATTTAAAATCAGTCTATTCCAAATCAGTTTTTAAGTAACTTAATCTCCCTATGTAACACGGTTTAGAAAGCATGCCTATAGGATTTCAAACCGCTCGTTTTTAAGTTTGTTACTGCTTTGCCACATTCTGAATCAGCAGTAGATACCATGCTCATAAGATTCTACCCCAAACACTTAGGCAAACCTTAGGTAATAACAATAAATAAAGCTGAACCCGTTTCCATTAATTAATAATTGCTACAACCAGCAGGAAGGACTGATTCAGACGTCTTATCTGAGTTATGTAATAAATTGGTCTGCTTCAACAACTTAAACTCCCATTTTGCCATAATATTTTCAGATCCTGCTTGTTGTTTGAGTCATGCTATTTGATTGAGGGGGTATATATGATCCTTCATTATTTATGTACTTCCCCTGTTATTGTGTTGTCCTATATGTTTTGTATGCCGCCTTAGATTTTTTCACTTTTGAAACTCCGAGTCAGCCTAATACCCCTCCCTTTTAGGAATAGTAGTCCTAAGTACCTCTGGGACTGATAGAAATGGGGCGGGTAATAGCATGCAATAGTGGTCGAGATCAATCCGTGCTTTAGTACCTTAACGGGGTGGGAAGGGTAGATATGGATATGATGACCGGTGCGCTAATATCACGTGTAGCCCCTCTTTTGAGGAGTGATTATCGGGTATTGTATTGATGTAATCCATATTATAAATAAATCTAGGACCTCCTTCCCCTCTCTTTCTTTGCCTTTAAAGTATTATGACTTCTTTTCAAAAATCAGCTTTTTTTTTAAATGATTGCTCTATTTTACCTCCAAGCATTTGTGTATTAAAATCCCCTCTTATTTGAGACTTATCTGCTTACATGTTAATTGTACCAAGTTCACAAAAAATTGTGTAGCAGGAACCACACTAGTAGATCCTGAGGGGTGCCTAACACCTTTCCCTTAGGATAATTCAAGCTTTTACCCTAAACTCAGAAGTGAACCTTGTAGGTGTCCTAATCACCATAAATCATTAGGTGGCGACTCTTCAAAAAATGCAAAACCTAGTTCCCAAAAGGCGCGAGTTGTCCCATACCTAAATGTCATAAACCCAATGTCCCGATGCAAAGAGAGAAAAAAGGGGGCGCGACAGGAAGATGTGAAGGTCGAGTATTAGGATTGTAGGTCAGGAAGTAGTCGAGTCATGCCTTACTTCGTACCTTTGTGAGACTAGTGTGGTAGGGTTTTTGTCTAAGATAGCTAGTGGCAATATTGTATCTTACTATTTCGATTTTTAGTGCAGGACATATTCTACTAGCTATCGCTTTGCTGTGTATCTTTCTTCTCGATTTCATATTCCTATTTTTACTATGATTTCCGTGGTGATACTAATATTGTCTCCTTTTGTCCTATTGTTTTCTTGAGCCGAGGGTCTTTCAAAAAGAGCCTCTCTACTTATTCGGGAGTCTACGTACACACTACCCTCCCCAAACCCCACTAATAGAATTTTAATGGGTTGTTGTTGTTTTTAACTAATACTTCTAAGTTCTAGTTTATGTGACATTGAGCTCGTTCAGATGAGCTTATTTTAAATTACTTTTAAGCATAAGTGATAAGTTAAGAATTATATCTTCTTCTTTTTTTTGTTGTTAATATAGCTTAAAAACAGGTGCTTAAAAGCACTTTTCTTTTACTTTATCCAACACACTACAAAATGACTTAAAACTATTTTTGATTAAAAATACTTAAAATAAGACAATCTAAACCGGCTCCTTGTCTCTTTTTGGTATATTTTAAAGAGGATGATTCCTGTTATACTTAAAAATAATTTAACTTAAATATTTTTATTTTATCTCAATGACAATATTTTATTATTATACAAATATCATATCATAAGAAACGAAAAAAGAAATTTGAGGCACAAATAACTACTCTATCACGGAAGCAGACGTTGCTGTTGCATTAGGTGGAAAGAACGTAAGAGCATTTAGTAATGAGAGTTATTAATGAGATGAGCATTAAGTTTTGCCTCCATTAATTGGATAATAAATAGCCCAAGCTAGAAAAGAGAATCAGTTCTATCTGTGAACTATCAGTGAAGACAGCATCGCTTCTAGTCTGTCACATTTTCTTCTCATTTTTAATTAATTTGAATAGATAAGAAGAAACCCTCCTCTTGAAACAATGGACTGGACACACTGTTGCTCTTGTTTTATTCTACTTCTCTCTTTCTCCCTCGTGTCTGCCGTTTCGTCTTCAACTTCTATATCCGGTTTGTTTCTTTTTCTTTTACTTTCAGAGTTTTTTTCTTCCAGTGCATTCTAATTTCTAAGTTGGTTACCATATTATGGATTTTCGTGCCGCAGATGGAATTTTGGTTCATCAAGTCTCAACTGGGAGAAATCTCCTTCAGGTTAGAAAAGGTAATCTTCACGCTTCTTTTCCTAATTTAGTTGTTTTATGTTTTTCACGATTTTGTTGATCGTAGTTCTGAGGTCATCTTTTGGTAGGAGAAAAGATCATTTCATTGAACTTCGATAAATTTCTATTGTCATTTTTCAGTTTTATTCTCTTCTGATCTCGTTTTCTTGGGGCCTCTATGTCAAAATTTCATTTTTATTTGGGGAAAGGAAATGGTTTTCTCCCTTTTGAAATTGAAGGTGGGAGAATGCTTAATTATGTATCTCGGTTTGCTGTCTTGTGTTCACTGGGTTCTCTTGATCAAAATTTGTTTAAGTACTATGCACTAATTGTGCAAAACTTATGTATACAATTATGTCAAATAAAAGGTAATTACCGATATTATCTATAAGAGGTCGTTTGGTATGAGGTATAAGATGGTATAGTGCTGGCATAAAAATTTAATACCACCTTAATACTTCGTTTGGTTAGCAAACCAGATATAAGTTATCCAAGGATTAAAATTAACACCGGGATAACTTATAGAGGATGGAATAATTAGCACCAGTATATCTTATACATTCTTCTTACTAATTATGCAATCGTCATATTTAATACAACATACCAAACAATGTATAAAAAACAATCCTAGCATAACTAATCACAGCATAAGTTATTCCAGCATAACTTATACCGGTATAACTTATCCCTCCATAAGCCGTATTCAAACCAAACGACCCCTAAGAGGTTAAATTGCATTGATGGTGTAAGTAATACATTACATTGTCAATCAGTGCATATAACTTAAATTTTTTTGTTTTATCTCGGATGCCTTCTACTACTGCAGGCGAAAAAGAAAAAAACTTTTCCAACAAAAAGAACACTTGGAACGACTAGGGAAAATTTTTTGGCACTTCATGAACGTTAATGTAATATATATGAACCTTTTCCACATATTGTTGAGTTTACTCATTTCCTCCAGAGGGTAGGCAGTAGTTTGAGTAGTGTCTAGTTCTGGGTAAGGTGTTAATGTCTTTTGGCTTCAAGTGCAGAACCTCTTCTGCTTTTCTTGGAGTAAGAGTGACAATGTGATGGTTCCACGTAATTTTCTTTTAGATTTTTTCTTTTCAAGTTCTATAAGCAATTGTCATGTGCTCCAGTCTTGATTGCATTCTTGCATTTTAAGTATCTGCGAAGAACCAAATGCATTTTTTTGATAGAACTCTTTCTTCCCTACATGTGCATATCAAAATCTGTAAGCAAATCCTAATGTCTTCATTTATTTTAAGAATGTCAAGTGATGATCTTCAAATGCTTTGATTTCTTTATAACTCCCCAATTCGTTTGATTGCGGAATGAGATCTTTTTAACTCAAGAATATACGGATATGATGATTTCAGGCAATTGCACTTATCGGCTTTTATTTTACTGCTAATTCACAAAATTTGCTTTGGTGGAGCTCAGTTCCATGGAATGTCGAGTTCAAGTTTTCTTTTCTTTTCCATCTACTTATCTGGTTAAATTATTCTCAAAGATGCTGAACGTGGAAATGTATGATCATTATCAGATCATTGGGAATGGAGCAAGTGTTGTTCATTTGATAATATTGCATTGTAGATGCATCTCTATGCGGTTGAAATATCATCTAGGACTGCATGACGTCTGGGTGAAGTTAGTTATGTTACTTGTTTATAAGAAATGATTTGAATTGTAGGGGAAAATATCATCTAGGCCTTTCCCTTTCGGGTAGGGGTAAGGCCTGTGTACGTATTACCCTCCCCAGACCCCACTTTGTGGGAATACACTGGGTAGTTGTTGTTGTTGTTGTTGATTTGAATTGTGGTACAGGATGTTCTTAAGAAAGTGCTAAACATAACTCTCTTTTTTTCCAACTTCAACTTCAACTTGAAATACTCTCTTTTTTCAACTTCAATCAAAAATTGTCCAAACACCTAAGAATGACTAAGGTTATGTCATGATAGAGAGAAGACAATTGTTTTAGCTTGCTTTCTCTTAAAAGATATCTTTTGGTGGTTGGGTTGGAGAGAAGACAATTCAGAATTATCTTTGGACAAGGGAATTAAGAATAAAGATAAGCATCTTTAGGGAACAAGCTATTAACACGAGTACTGGTGGAATAACAAACATGGTTCTTTTGAGCTGCCCGAGATATTTAACTGCAATTCATGTATTGGTTATTTGTTAGATGTATACAGTTATTGCATTTAGAAATATACTGATGTTTCAATTTCTAAACTAACTTAGAAGATTCTCTGAGTTTGCTTAAATCCTCTTAAGAATTGCTGAAGCATATTTTGCATCAATACTCTATGCAGCTTGTCCTGTTAGCTTTGAGTTTCAGAACTACACAGTCATCACTAGCCAATGCAAAGGACCGCAATTCCCAGCCAAACAATGCTGTGATGCTTTTGTACAGTTCGCTTGTCCTTTTGCTGATCTTTTGAATGATTTGTCAAATGATTGCTCCACCACCATGTTTAGCTACATCAATCTCCGCGGGAAGTACCCACCTGGTCTTTTTGCCAGTATGTGCACAGGTACTAAACAAGGTCTGGACTGCCCTATATTAGCACCATCACAATCTGCCAATGATGATGCTAATAGCAGCCAGAATAACTGTAAACTATCACCAGTTCAGATAATGGCCACAGCTTTTATGTGGGTGTTATTGTTGGTTTTCTGAAGATGTCACAAGGTATTAGTATACTTTCAGTATTCTTTCTTCAAATACTGTTTGTACACTGAGTTCTGCATCACCTTTCACAGCTCCACTGATTGATAACGAACAAGACATGCATTGAAAGGCTCCCTCGTAATTATTTACATCAGACGAATCATTTTTGCTGAATATCTATGTATTAAAAATACTTAACTTTGTTATTGAAGATGCTGGTTGCGATTCATCCTTTCATCTTATATATCCCGCTTGGGGTATTTTTGGCTTCCTTTTCGTTTTTCCTGTTTGTTTGAAACCTTGGGCGTTGGAGGGAGGGGTTTAAATTTTTATGATAACTCACTCGTGTTCATTGCTATCAGTACTCCCTTAGTTTGCTATCACCACATATCTTGCACTGTTGTTACTTGCTATCAGTACTTCTTTCATCTTCTCTTTTGTTATTTTGGATTTAGTGTTCTAAATATCATGTACTTGCTATTACTTACTATCAGTGCTCCTTCCATTCTTTAGCCGAGGGTCTGCTAGAAATAGTCTCTCTGCCCTTCCAGGGTAAGGTTGCGTACATCTTGTCTTCCCCAGACCTCACTTGTGGGAATAGACTGGGTTGTTTTTGTTGTTGTTGTTATTGACACTATGTGTTTATTGGTGAGTCCTATGGACAATTATCTCCCTATTACAAGATTCTACAACCTCATTTGCGGAATCGGGTACCATAAAAAGGTTTATGTAATTTCTTCAACAAAAAATAAGGAAGAAAGAGAGGTGTATGTGCATCATTATCGCAAGAGGTTTTCCTTTTGTAAGACATTAATGTTGTCTAATTATTTCCTTGGGTTTAAAATACAGGGTGATTACAGTTACTTTGCACTGGCTGATTACGCCTAACAACTTTTCTTTAACTCCCTTTTCTGGTAATAAGGTCAGTTTATTAGCTTACTACGTTAAACTCTTCAATATTTGGTTTGCACCTATCTCGAAGAAAAGAGGACAAGAAAATTTCCTTCGCTTAAGTTATTAGAAAACTATTGCAGTCTTGCAGATTCATAAATGCGAAGATAGTAGTAAATGTGTGCATGCTTCGTGGAGTAGGCAATATGAAGATTGGCACCCCTATGATCGGTATAAAAACTAGACTTAGGCAAACATTATTCGCCACTTCTGAAGATTTTGAGTCCGTCGAGCAAGGCAAATCGATGAAATGAATTCACTACACAGTGATTCCCAGTTTGTTTGAAAAATTATGTTATTCAGGGGACTCAATCCCCGACTATAGTGTAATGCCTCCAAAAACATTTCGCTATTTGTTTCATCCTCATTCAAGCGCTAAGTTAGAGACAAGGGTGTTTGAAAAGTTTTGAACATGTATAATACCTAAATCTCATTCTTGGAAGGTATTAGGATGGTTATAAGGGGAGAGAGGTGGTACGGAACCAACTGAAGATGTTTAAGGGGAGAAGGCAACCTTAGTTGCATAAGATCTCTAATTTTAAACGACCATATCTTCCCGCTTATGACGAATTGAGCTAAGTGCTACATATCAAATAAAAGCTTTCTGAGTATAGTTTACAGAACTTCAAATCGTTTGTCATTTCGACATCACTACAAAAAGTTATAACCTTTTTACTAAAGTGCAGCAGTGTAGCAACCTGACCCTCGAGCCGACAGTGGCCAATGGTTCAAATTGTGGAGTCTGACGTGGACACAGTTCAATCGGGGTAAATTCGAGAATGTGGCGTCCAAGGAAGGTCTGAGGGACCGGACCAACCGTGGCCACAGATTCCAACCGTGGGAACGGATTATCCCAGGCATATAAAAGGCCACAAAAATGTGATTTCCTCATTCTTAACACCTCAAAGAGTTAAAATTTATTCCTTTCAAGGAGATACTGACCCAAGATTATTCCCCAACGCCCAAGGTGAGTTTTCAATACGACTGTAGCTGGATTATTATTCCCCAACATACATTCGAAGAAGAATTCATCTTGAAATCCTTAAATCATCTTTAAGAATGCAAGAGGTGAAGAGCTGGAGTTTCTTCAAGAAGGTAATCACTGTTGCTTTTACTATTAAAATTTGAATTTTGACAACATATTATGACTGTAGAACGTATGATTGATGCAGTTTAAGGGTAGAATAACTATAACAAGCCAGCCGGTCGTTATGCGTATTTAAACCGTGTTTCTTATTTGATGCTTCTTGTATATGTGTTTCTTGTTTTATGACTTGCGGGAATGATTGGTTTTGTTACGAGAAGGTTTGAGAGGGATTTGAAACGCTTAGTCTCCTTTTGGAAGCTTAAATTATAAGAGTTGATCAAAGTTTGACTTTTATATACGTGGCCTCGAATTGGTGATTTGAGCGTTCCGATAGGTTCATATGGTAATTTTGATCTTGGGCGTGGGTTCAAATTTGGATTTGAAGGTTCTTAGGTTGATTGGGCTCTATTTGGCGGAAGTTAGAAATTTGATGGTTTTGAATGTTCATAGGTTTGACCAGGAGTTGACTTTGAGGCTATTGGGTTCGGATTTTAGTTTCGGAAGTTGAAATAGGTTTCTTTTTTGTCATTTGGGATTTGTGTGCAAAATTTGGGTCTAACTCGGATTGGGCAGAAATGTTCGGGACCCCTCTAAACTTGGCAACTTTTGTTTAGTTCCCGCTTAAACTTCACTTGGCTTTAATACTCTTGAAAAATTTATAGTATTGACCCCCCTCCCTCCCTCCCCCCAGATACTGATGTGGCAAAGAGCGTGAATAACTCTCCTTTAAGCGCGTGGGAGAGAATAAAAATAGAAAAATTAACTTTTCAGGTGGGTATTTTTTAAATATTAATTGCTACATAATCAAATTTAATAATTTATTTGTTCAAATTATATTTTCGTTTGTTTCTTCTTAATATACATTGCATATTTTATCTCAATCGTATTTTTTTTAGATACAATGAATATATGTTTTAACTTTATATTTCTCATTTTTTCGCTTACAAATCTGTATAAAAATAGAAAAATTAACTTTTCAGGTGGGGTATTTTTTTAAATATTAATTGCTACATAATCAAATACAATAATTTATTTGTTCAAATTATATTTTCGTTTGTTTCTTCTTAATATACATTACATATTTTATCTCAATCGTATTTTTTTAGATACAATGAATATATGTTTTAACTTTATATTTCTCATTTTTTTCGCTTCCAAATCTGTAAAAGTTAGTTAAACTCCATTTATTTTAGCCAAATAAAAAGAAAATTTAGCCAAAGTAATAAAGTTCAAATGGTGTATTTTCTACAAAAAGAAAAAATATTGTGCATTTTTTTTATTTCATGAAATGACTATTTATTTAAACTATGCATTTTTCTTTTTTGATTCAATTATTCGCAAATATTTGATCGGAATTTACTATTTTAGCTAATATATTCATTTAGCCAATACATGAAGTTCCAAGAACGTATTTTTTTAGATGCAATAATAATATATTATAACTGTGTATTTCTTCTTTTCCTGGCCAAATATATATAAAAGTAAGTTGATTAAAATGTCATTATTTTTAGCCAAATAAAATTATAATAAAAATAACGCTATTTTGATTTATTTTATTTTTTTAATTAGATTTTGGCACGAGAAAAATTATCTAAATAGTAGATGGACTTAAAAAGACAAAAATATTGTATGTTTTATTGTAAAAAAATTTCACATGGACAAAAGAAATTCATGCGGCAGCACGTGTGTCATACTTTCATGGATTGTCAGCATACAGGGGGCTCGAGGCTTTGAAATTGTCAAATTCAGAGGGGTATTAAAGACCACGTGAAGTTTAAGGGAGAACTGAACAAAAGTTGCCAAGTTCGGGGGGGTGTTGAACTATTTTGCCATCCGGATTAGTTAGGCTTGAACTGAGCATTTAGTTTGAAGTGTGGAATATGATTAACTTAATAGAAGCTTAACATGTATTTTGATCATCGATTCTTGGTTTTGATGTTAGTCGTGGTGTTTTGAACATTCGAACAAGTTATTGGGACTGGTTAGTGTGATTGGATGGGTTACCGACCGGGGGGCTCGAGTGTGTTTCCGAGTGGTTTCGGATCAATTCTTCTTTGCCTTGGATTGATGGTTTTCTAATGTATTTGAAGTGCTTCGCAATCACGGAACTAGTCTAGCGATCGTGGAGAAGATGGAGCAGTAGGATTTTCCTCTTTGTATTCGCGAAGCAGGTATTGCATCCGCGGAAAGGAGGGAGCAGAAGCAGCGATCGCATGAGCAGGACACGTTTGCAAATGAGTGATGCCAGGGGGAAGGAATGCCTTCGCGTTCGTGGAGATAGGCTCGCGTTCGCGTAGGCTCAGCAAGTGGTCAGACATCGTGTTCGCAAAAGGGTTTCGCGTTCAAGAAGAAGGGAAAGCAATTGGTCGAGAATTTGGCCTTCGCGATCGTGATGTGAGTCCTACAATCGCGAAGTGTATAGCTGGGCATAGCATTTAAATAATTTCAAGATTTTGTCCATTCACTCATATTTTAAACCTTAGACTTCGAGAGGTGGAGAGTTTGGGGAGCAAGTTCACAAATACTTTGGAGGTAAGCAATTTTTACTTGGATTTGACTTTACATCATTATTTTTCATGAATTTCTCCACCTAAAAGCTTGGATTTTAAAGTGAAAATTGAGGATTTTGGCAAAACTTTTGGAAAGCGGATAATTGAGATTTGAGCTCCGAGTTAAAGTCGGTTTTAGACCAAAACTTATATATTTGGACTTGCGTTGGAATGGGTATTCGGGATTTATGAGTTTTGCTGGGTTTTGGGGTGCTGGGCCTGATTTGACTTTTTTGTTGACTTTGTTTATTTGTATAAGATCGAAACTTTATTATTTGGGTTATTTTCAATGTCTTTTTTTGATATTATTGAGTTATTTTTTACTAATTTGGGTCGGTTGGATTTGAATTTAGACAGTTAGACATTTGCTTGATATGAGGTTGTCGGCCGGATGTAAGTCTCTTGTATATCCTTGTAAGAGGGAATTCTCCTCATGGGTAACTTGATTGTTGTTTGATTCATGATTTAGGAGCCACGTATATGCGTAAAAGATTTTGGACCATATCAGGTATTTGTTGACTTGAATTGTACTTTGTTGAATTATATGAAGTTGCTACCCATGTTCAAATTGATTCTCTTACTAGTGATAATTTATATTTATATTTAGGAGCATGCCTAGGGTTATAGGGTTATAACTTATTGATTTGACATAAGGGTTATATTGCCATGCGGACTTTATTGTAAATTTATAGTCATATACTGCTTTATTTGCTCCATGATTTCTATGATTTTGATGGCCAAATTAGTTCATGATAATAATATAATTATTAAGCCATAGTGATAAAATGAGTTATACGGTTTGCCATAGCTATTACTTGGCCATTTAAGCTTTTATCTGCAATTTTATTGTCACGTATTGTGCCCCTTTATTTTATCGTTCCTTATATGTATGCATGAGTGAAAAGTAGTTATTGAGAAAAGTTGAGGATTTTGGCACTACGGGCACTCAAGCGGATATTGATACTGATTATAGGATTGATGATATTATGATTTAAATCGGGTTGCGGTCTGCAAGACATGATTGGTTATATTTAATTATAAAATGATCGATTCTTGGATTATGGATCCATCCCTCTATAGTTAGGTGATTACTCATGTTACTTGGGCCCCATAAGCGTAAGCCCCCATGATTCTTTTGGTGCTTGTTGGACACGCGCTCTATGTTAGGCACATGGATTTTGCTGTGAGTTGTTAAGGAAAGGATCCTGAGCATGCTTATTTATATTTGTTTATACTCATGCTATGAATTGAAGTAAGTATTGTTGACTAGTATCAGTTTTACTCGAGAGTTGAGATTACTTGTTATTTTATTTGATTCTGGTTATTTGAAAAGTATGCCTAAATTTCATATGAGTTGTATTTTAAGCTTTTATGCTTGTTGATGATAGCATTCTTAGCTTTCTATTAGATATTTCTCTCACCTGCTTATTTGACTACTAGTGAGTGATGGAGTCGACCTTTCACCACTACTTCTTCGTTGATAGACTTGATACATACTGGGTACCGTTGTTTATACTCCATACTATAATCAATCATCCATATTCTATAGTGAACAGTTGAAGGTCCATCAACACACTCACAACACAATATTGTATTGTATATCAAGATAATAATCAATCATCCATATTCCCTTCGGCATCTCAAGAAAATACTTCTCCTCACCATTTAAACTATCTAAGCATAGGTCCTCAGTCACATAGTCATCCTGCCACTCATTGAGCCATCAATCCCACCCACTAGGGACACCGTCAGACGTAGGAGTCCAAAATCATATGCTCACACAACTAAATATGCCGAACCAATGTTGTGGTTGAAGCATAGCCACAAATCCTTTAGATTGTCCTACCTTAGTAATACCAAAACACATCTCACACCTCATCCATGACATCATAAGCCATCAGTGGATTACTGATATCGAGTACTCAACGTCGCATACAAATCGACGAGAAAGAAATTAAAGATTTAGGGTTCAAGCTGAATCAAAGTCGCACGATAAGGATAAGAAAGCGAAAAGAATTTGTTACCTAAATGCTATGTAGTCTCTCAAAGATAAGTATGGATGTCATCATACTGATCCACGAGACTCTACTAGACACATGCTCATGACTCGTAGAACCTATGAACCTAAAGCTCTGACACCAACTTGTCACGACCCAAAATCTCATCTAGTCATGATAGCACCTAACAGGAACATGCTAGGTAATACAAATAATAAATAACATAACTCGAACAAAAGATCATCAATAATCAATAAATAATATAGCAAAAAGTCCAAGCAACTATCCTAAGGATTGGTAGTACAAGCCATGAACAACTATCACAAGATTTTCAGATTTACGACGTTGGTACAAAGAAAATACAATATTTGTTTGAATATACATAAACAAAAGTTCATATCCTAAACTACCATGAACAAGATGGCAGCTTGCAGTTGGAATATGGGTACATCCTCAATGCTAACCTTCGATATCCACAACAGATCATCTCCGAAATCTGCACGCAAGGTGAAAAAGTATAGTATGAGTATAATTGACGTTGTATAATCAGTAAGTATCTTGACTAACCTCACTAAAGTAGTGACGAGGTTTATTTTAAGTCAGAAAATGCATACTTTACTTAACCAGCGCAACTTAATAGCATATACATGTACACAATACAATAATAAAATTTAAGCATGAAGTACAAGTAAGACCATCGGTGCACATAGAGATCATATGCACTAGTATCATAAACTACTACCGTTCAACATATAGAGGAGATATGCAATAAACTATCAAGTAACATATCAATAATTTGCATTTATGCTTTCAGTTCGGTTTTGAACACCCCTAATCTCAGTCTCTACTGTTATTTATTGATACATCATAATATCATTGTCGGGCTAGTTTCATGATATTGTGAGCATGTGAGAGAAATACTTGAGAGATTGATGGCTGAATGAGGTCGAGAGCCTGATTATGAGTGATATTTATGGGATCGGGCTGCACGCCGCAAAACGGTTTTACTGATTTATAATAGCGCTTTGGATGAAGGAGCCCCTCCGAAATCTGCGCACACCCCCAGTGAGCGTTGTTGATTATATTGAGGGATGGATCTTTCCTAGACATGGATCTTGTCTGAAGCATTTATACATGGAGATGGATCTTCCTTAGGGGCTGGATTGGCCCTACCTAGTACTGAGTGACTGATGGCCAGTTGAGGTATATATTCCATGACGGATCTTTCCTAGGCCAGATTTACCATATATAGTACTAAATGATTGAGCATTTCGAGAGTGTGAGCACATGTCAGCATGGTGCATCACATATAGCATGTGCATTGGCATGTAGAGGTAGAGGAGTTATATTCTTCATATCATTCAGATTTGATCTATCTTTCTGTATTGAGTTTAACTATTGAACTTGAAAGCATGTCTATGTTTCTGCACTATTATTTCTATATTGAATTTTGTTGGTTGAGATCATCACTACTTTCAGTCCAAAGTTTGGATTTTTTTACTTATTGAGTTGGTTGTACTCACGCTACACCCTGCACCTCGTGTGCAGATCCAGGAGCTTCCGGTCATGGCGGCTGCTGAGTGGTAGAGTCAGGACCTTTGGAGATTATCGAGGTAGCTGCATGACGTTTGCAGGCCTTGATCCTCCTTCCTCATCTTTATTTATGTTTCAGTTCTTATTCTCTAGACATTGTATTAGATTTTATCCCTGTATAGATGCTCATGTACTCGGTGACACCCTGATTTTGAGAGAGATTTGTATTGAGTTGCGAATTTTATTCTATTTTTGAAAAGTCTTCCTTAAATATTAATAACTTCCATATTTTTCAAAGTTTTTGTTGTGTTGAAATGGTTGAGTAGTTGGATTGCCTAGTTCCACGATACGCGCCATTGCAACGGATTGATTTTGGGTCGTGACATAAGCGATCGCCTGTAAAGCTAAGATGTGTAACTAACTTTTAGAGCAAGTTTAATAGGTAATTTATAATTTTTTTCAAAATTCTATGATGACCATTAAGAGAGCTTGTAAAATGACTTATGAAATCCTACTATGGATAGTTAATCATTATAGGTGAATATAAAATTTGATAATTTATTCTCGGGTCAAAATCGTCAACCAACTTTATTTAAAATTCAATTTTTATTGGTAATAGGAATATATATAATTTACGTAAGCAATATTTTGCATATTACATAAGGGTTCACCTGGGGTGAAGCAAGGATAGGGGAGAGGGTGCGTAGACCCTTCATTCAAAAGTCTGTAGCAATTTTTTGGTTGCCTAGAGATGTTAGCATATTACATATATTAGTAGGTATCTTCTTTGACAAAATATATTCCCCGCACATGTTCATGCTAAGCAATTTTTTCACAAAAACTAGCGGTGTAGCAAATACCTTAATTTCTTCATGCATATATTGGTTGCTTTTCTGATTTTTTTGCATCCTTTGCTAGTTCATCCTCCACTCCATTCCCTTGCCTAAAATTATGCCTTAGTAGGAGGCCCTTCTCTTAGTGCATTAATGACCTGCAAGAGTAAATTATATTGTTTAGTATGGCATGGCCATTTTAATAGCCTTGATCACTTCTGTGGAGTCTGTTTCTATTTTTAGAGGAAATAGATTGAATCTTTTAGCTAGTTGAAGGACTTCATGGAGTGCATGTAATTCAGCGTGAAGCGGGCAAAGAGTATTGATATATTTTTGGAATCCAATTATCCACTTCCCCTTGTTATTTCTGAAAACCCCGCCTAGACCACTTTTTAATTATCATAAGCACCATCAATATTTAGCTTTATCCATCCCTTTTGGGGTGCATGCTATCTAATATTGATGGTTCTCATGTTATTAATAGGGTGATTAGTAAAAGTCATGAAGTGAAATTCTATGGCGTGGTTTTTGAGTTTTTGGATAGACGGTGTCACGATCTGGATTTTCCACCATCGGGATCATGATGGCGCCTACTCGTAGTAGCTAGGCAAGCCAAGTTACTCACCGTTCTCATAAATAAAAACATCCTGTTGTCAATTTAATAGCATGAATAATAATAATAATAACAATAGCTGCGGAAGTTTAATTTTAAAAGTCTGAAAATAAATGTGAACTGCTCAATAATATCCTCTACCCAAGATTTAGTGTCACAAACTCACGAACCACTAAGAATAAACTACATATAAT